>JAECUM010021547.1:0-62141 GCA_016617855.1 Megalonaias nervosa | reverse complement strand
GTTAGATATTAATATTATTATTGATTTTCTGGATAAAGTTATGATGTTATTTGTATTGCAATGAATGTATGAATGTACAAAGGCCTTTCTCAAATTATCATACATGGGATATTTGACAGCATAATGAAACTCATCTTCTACATCTGCATAAAAAGGACACAATCTTCCAATAAATATTTATATTTGCCATTGTGGGAAAGCTTCCATTTTTGATCATGCTTAGTAAGCTAACATTGTACGAAGAGTTAATAGAATCTATATAGTATTGACAATTCAGACTTTCTATCTTATTATAAAATCATAATCTATCCATTGAATTAAGCTCTCCATTTAGTTCTCGTTGAAAAATATCTTTACATTGTGTATCATCAGTCATCTTGAATGATTTGAACCAGTACTTAAGAATTCTTATATATCTTACTACTTGCATTAGCACTCTACCCAATTAATTATAGTGAAAGCGTTTGGTGTGTTTTTTGTAATACCAATAATACATTTGCAAAATGACGTATGTACAACTACAATAGATTAAGGGACTACTCGGCCAATAGCAGAGTCGACTCATTAACGAACTCGGCCCGTAACAAACTCGGCCAACCGAAAACGTTATATTTTTAACATTAAGAAGGAAAAGTGGAATTTGTTACTGTACGGATTTGTAACAAGGAAAATTGTATTTATTACTGTATTGATTTATTTCGCTTTATTAATCTTTCACCAGGTGATAATCTTATCAAGACCGACAAAAAGTTACAATTTATTTAAGTATTGAATATAATCCCAAAAACTTGATTAATGAATAGATTATATAAATAATGCTGACGTATAGTGTTTCGATGTACAGATCTCCTTGACCAGTTGATGTTAGTTATCATTCAAATAATAAAGACGAAAGGTTTGAGTTCGTTTTGACCAAATGCCCAAATTTTTCAAGTCAGTTTTAAAATAGTTTTTTTCTGCATTTTCAGTTACGAAAAAAATTACATTGAGCAAAAGATATTGTAACGAAATATGGGTACCACAAAATGATTGGAACATATTTGTACTACAAACTCCGTGTTGCTTTCATTTCATGGTTAATAAAACCCGCAAAGTTTGCATACTCATTAATGATTAACTAATTAGTCAGTAAAATAACAAGTTTGAATTAAATATTTCTTGTTCAATAAGAACAAGTGTGACAAACCCGTACAAGATAAAAAAAAAAAGAAAAAAAAAAAAAGACCAACTTTGGTCCGAAACGGCTATTTATTGTTCAATAATTCCAATTGTTATGAACTGAATGCGTTTTCTGCAATTTGATTGCACGTGATACTGAAGGTGGCGCTCTACAGTTTCGTATTAGAATTTTAAAGAAAAAGAATTCCCCCGTGTTTCCTTACTAGTTATACTGGCTATTTAAAAAAAACATTGTATATCTTAGGTATTGTTGAAAGAACCTTTAATTCCTTTTATTTTGGTGTATGATTGATGGGTGTAATATGGGTTATAGAGTATACGGCTTGGCATTTACTCCAGATGTGCAGCTATCAAAAAAGTGCTAGCTCCACTTGGTAATTTTCACTTCCTGAACTTCAGAGGTAAATTGTAACTTTTTTTTAACATTGGATATATTTGGTAATTCATTCACTGCACTTTCAGAAGCTGGTATTGTCTAGTCTGGCAAAATTCATTTTCCTTATTTTAATAGCTGCTAAGGATAGTGTACTTTAGACAAATTCAGGCTGATTTTTGGAGCACAAGGGAGCCGTCATTTTAGTTAGCAGTGTGCTAAGATCATACACAATTTCCAAAAGTACAATATCCAAAGAAATGTCAGTCACATTACATCAAAGTAGCATAGAGGTATGCCAACATTCTCTCCACTGTGCATGTTTTAAACGCAAACAACTTCACCTTACATATGTCACTCTCTCAAAAGTACATAATAACTGGTGAGCGCCCCCGAACTGGAATTTTTTACACATCGATAAATTCTGCGGACTACTTTTGATTTCCTGTTTCCAGATCATTTGATGTGAAGTGATTAAATCTGCTGATCTGATGTTAGAAAGGAAGTAAATTGGAATTATAAGGATTAAATGATCATGGTTGGGTATTTATCGAGGTGTACATTTTACCTAATCACTCACAAAGTTTACATGATTAAGTAAAATTTACACATCGATAAATACCCAACCATGATCATTTAATCCTATAATAGCAACAAACGTTACGAAGCCATAAAAGACCAATAGTAAGGCAGACTTCGATGTTTTGTTTAAACATTTCTTGTTCAATAACGTAGAAAGCCATACAAGATCACAAACAATACATAGTTGGATCCGAAACTGGCATTGTTTTACGAAGCCATGCAAGATCAAGGATAAGTATAACAAGTAAAGAGAATAAAATAAGTATAGCGAGTAAAATACTTATAACAAGTGATTAAATTAAGTATCAGCGAGTAAAAAAAGTATCAATGTTTAAAAATAACTATAGCGAGTAAAATAAGTATAACAAGAGAGCAAAAAAAGTATCAGCGAGTAAAATATGTATAACAAGAGAGCAAAATGAGTATCAACGAGTAAAAAAGTAGCAGTGAGTAAAATAAGTATTATTAAGGCCTTTGGTGTATACAAGAAAATCATCGAGTTAATGAGAGGGTACGTTATGGATAAATATTGGCCGTCGCAGGTAATAGGAGTGTACAAATTTGAGTGCACGAGTTTCTTGGTTGAGTATCAAAGAAAGTGGAAATCTTTGGATAGAATTATGATTAGTAATGATAATTATGATTAGTAATGATAATTAGGATTAGTAATGTAAATTAGGATTAGTAATGTAAATTAGGAACAGTAATGTCAGTCTCCTCTCTGTCGGGAAACTTATGAAGTTTATTGTGAATACAAACGGTAAGATGGAAAAGAAGAGAAACTTTGATTTGTTACGGCGGTAACTGCGCTTTACTATTGAACATTTGTCTGAAATGTATGTACAGTTCTAGTGACAGGTAAAATTTTAACAACCAGAAACCGCTGACGGTGTTATGCCCAGATTGTAAATAATGAATACTGCAAATTTATTTTAGTCCCTGGGGTACCTATTTTTGTAGACTTGTTTGGTTCTTTGAAACCACTGATTGACAAATCTAAATACCAACTTGTGTGACTCTACAAGCAATTATAGTGTCTGAAAAATTACTCTAACCTAGAGAAATTGAGTTTATTGAACAGGTAATCACAAAGGTCTGAACCAATACACACTGGTCGCAGTGACCTGGTTTTTACAGACAGCTGTAGCACTCCTCATGAAGCGAGTACATATCTGGTTATACGCCCATGAAAATGAGCTAAGAGCAAAGTTAACTAAATCACGTGACTGTGAATAGATGGGTCGTAATGACATAGGTTTCATTTAAGGTGTACTACTTCATATGACGGAGCCAAAAACCAGCTTATTTGACTCTAAAAGCAATAGTTTATGTGAAACTTAGTTAAACCGATCCTTTAATCAGAGTATTGGTGGCAGTGTGACTGATGGACGGATGGATGGATGGACATACAACATCAATCCATACACCAGAATCGTTTGCAGTCCGGTCAGTATACGTAGGATTGCGTTATTGAAATCACGCAGATTTGTTATGAATACAGAAAAGAAACTACCCGGCTAATATTAAACGACTATCTGTAATGAGATTTGAAAATATGTGAATTAGGAAGATATGGAAATAAATGTCTTACGATCCATTTACAACCAAACACACTCTGTCTGTCTGTCTATCTGTCTGTCTGTCTGTCTCTCTCTCTCTCTCTCTCACACACACACACACACAACTGCACTTGCATTACTAGTATACACTCTAGTCTGTCTGTCACACACACACACACACACACACACACACACACACACACACACACAACTGTATTTGCATTACTAGTATACACCCGTACTTTCTCTCATGGCGATAGGACCGAGTTCAAAGTACCTGACATTGCTATCACGGTATTAATAGAAAAATATGAAAAATAGCAAACCTCCTGTGTCATAAACAATAATGAGAAATTCAAGTTGGATTTTCCATTCATCTATCATCCATCCATATTTTCTTAGAAATATATTTTTTATTTTGAACAATAGTGTTTTATTTCTAATTTGTATTATTTACCATTCACAATACAGCCTGCATAAAAATAAAAAATCTAGCTTCATCAAACGATTTTACAATTACTCTCTGTGATAGAAATATCCAATATCTCTCGAAGAATCGCTATTCCTCGAGTTAACTTTGTTGCAATCTTTAAAACCAAATTGCGTCCGAAAACCCTATGCCTTTATCACTTATTGGAAGGCTAAATAACAGAAATTGTTGGTGAATACAATGACTGCATTCTATAACATAACGAAATGTATAAATAAGCCCTTAGGAGAATTGAAAAGGATCCACTGTTATCGATCGCAATCAATGAAATTGAGTTACCTAAATATCGAAAAATCGCGCATAGAGTAGTTGTCTGGAAGTGATCAGTTTGGTACTGATTTCTGGGCTGGAGTCAATGCAATTTATGTTATTTTTGTTTATTTCTTTTCGTACGTTGATAAGCCAGCGGCTAGTACTTACTGGGGGTGGGGGTGGAGAAGGGGTGGAATTTGACAAGTAAGGCTTTTGTACACTAGAAACGTTAGATGCACCTTTTATGGAAGACTTAATGTAATACAGAATTGTATATTTCGTTATACAGGATAAATGTTCTGTGTCGCTGTGTAGTTTGAGAGGCTGATGTTCAATGGTCTGCACTGCCAACACTCCTCCCCCCCCCCCCCGTAAATATTCACTACTCATAATAAGACACATAACATATACTAACGTTTTTTTATTTGGTTTTGGTGTTTTACGGCACAACAACACAAGTAGGTTATTTAGTGCCAAGGCAGTCCAAGTAAAGCGCATTACCCAAGGACAACCAATGGTTGCTGACACCGGCTGAGAGGAAGGTAGTATTCATATATGTAGCCTTTCGGTCTGCCACGCTAAGCACTGAGCCAACGCAGCTCCAGATACAAATGTAACCGTATGCAAAACAATTTTCTGTTGCATTACATTTAAATTAAGAATGGATCACAATTTTACCGACAAATGTGTTAAATTAGCCAACAGATGGCGCACTACCACTTTAGAACCTTGTGCACAAAGGGCGTCGTTTGCTATCATTTGGGTTGAAAACAATCAAGTGTTCAAGACGAATTGCATGATTATGTAGGGTGGTTGATGATATAGAGTGTTTGATCTATGTAGAGAGCTTGATCTATGAAGAGTGCTTGATCTACGTAGAATTGCATGATTATATAGACTGCTTGATCTATACAGAGTCTTTGATCTATATAGAGTTGCACGATTATATAGAGTGCCTGATTATATAGAGTGTCTGATTTATATAGAGTGCTTGATGTATGTAGGGTGCTAGATCCTGATGAAAATGAGTTAAATATTTAAAAATTAACTATATATTTCTGATTTAGTTTGATGTATGTAGAGTACTTGATATTTGTAGAGTGCATGATCTATGTAGAGTGCTGATTATGTAGAATGCTTGATCTTGATAAACAGGAGGTAAATATTCCAAAATTAATTATATATTTCAGAGATACCTTGATGAAGAAGAGCGGCTACTAAAGGATTTCTCTGTTTTATTGCAGCATTAAATTAATCGTCTACTGCACACCGGTAACTTAGCTACCCGTCCCATCCAAATCCAAGCTGCAATCAATCATGATTTGGGAGAATCCAAATTTGATTAGGTCATGAATTATACACTTGAATAAAAGCAGTAAAAGTATATAACCAGATTTGATGGTCTACAATCGCATAGAGCACTTTAATATAATTCGTACAAGATTAGATTTGTAACGATATAGTAATACGTATCGAGAACAGTGATATTATTACGTCGATATAATTGCAATTCACACAGCGCAATACGTGCAATATAAAAATAAAAAACAAAAACAAAAACACCCAGATACATGAACTAAGCTTGGGAAACGTAATTTTGTAGCTTTGCAAGAAAGAAATGTAACTACTTATATTCAGGTGGTGTTTTACAACTGGTTGTGTAATATCACCAAACTGGTATATGAAGAATTAAGACTGAAAATTGCAAAACATATTGCATTCACAAATGAAGGTAAGATGGATTTGAACTGACAGTGAGATATTTAAATGCATAGTTAGAGATCATGTTCACTTAACAGACAAGCACACAGACAAGCACACAGGCAAGCATACAAGCCAGCTCACTGTGACTACAACTGAATTGATGTATGCAAACTTCGTGGTCGATATATATATATATATATATATATATATATATATATATATATATAAATGATGTGGAGGGAAAAGGAAACTAAAAGGAACGATTAGATTTGTAGATAGCTAACAGCTGATGAGAGAATCTATCAATCAGCTGGCTAAAATTCTGAGTGATGAACAAATTATAGAAAAACTGAAATATATCTGAATGAAGATGTTCATTTTTCTGTGATAACAAGTAATATTCTGAACTATTTAATGAAAAAGCTATATCACTCATATGTAGAAGTTTCACTCATTATTTAACTATTCGAACATATCGAAAGACGATTCAAGCGTGTACATTCTGTCATGGAATATTTCAATCTGAAAAGACACTGATATCTTTGAGGAGTTTCGAAATGTCTCAACGAAAAGAGAGTTCGGGAAACAAAACAACTGTAAAATGTGTAAAGATGAAAATAAATGTTTCAAGTGTTCAAAAAGATACATGATTTGCCAGAAAAACCAAACTAGATGACTATTTGATGGTAGTCAGCCTGAAAAAAATGTAATTATTCAAACTGATCGTTGGCGGATGTACAGTATTACAATTATCAAAATGGTTTATGTACGAATTTCCTTAAAAAAGATTGACTCAGTTTGAGTATACATCAACTGCTATTGAACAGAGTGGTAATAAAATGCAAACATGCATTCTGCAAGATTATACCACTTACTTGTGTTGCTGAAGCTCAAATACTACTAGATGTCTACTTATAATTCTGCGAAAACTAAATCTCCTAAAATTTATAGACAAAATTAAAAGCGTATAGTTTTACGTCGTCGAAATTGACTTCCCATATACAATGATTGTGGTTAATTTTGTGGTAATTATTTTAATGATTGAAGGTATTATGAATGAATTATTGTTCAACGTAAGATTCGAGCATAACTGTGCTAATCGCTGCTACCGTATTTGAATGGAATTTGAAGAAAGACTGGATGTCTTCATTCCTGTATCTATGTGATTTTCATTTCCCTCAAAGATTGGATGTCTTCATTCCTGTATCTATGTGATTTTCATTTCCCTCAAAGACTGGATGTCTTCATTCCTGTATCTATGTGATTTTCATTTCCCTCAAAGACTGGATGTCTTCATTCCTGTATCTATGTGATTTTCATTTCCCTCAAAGATTGGATGTCTTCATTCCTGTATCTATGTGATTTTCATTTCCCTCTATATTGTCTGTAGACCAATATTTAGTCTTTTACATTTTATTTGCTTTTTGCTTTTTTTTGTTTTGTCTTTTTTTTGTTATACGTAGTCAAAGTCAATTAATATATTTTTCAATGTTGTCTATTTTTTGTTTCATGGTATCTTTTGTACCTCGGCTTGGACATTGGCTATTTTGTAGTCGCCTTATCATATTTTTTATATGTGCCAGTTTTTCTTTTGTTTAATTGCTTAACAGCACAAATTCACATGCTATATTTAAACTCCTTCATTTTCTAATTCGCTCATTTTCCCACATCTGTCACTTTCTACAAACTCTTTATCTTTCAAAAAACCCAAACTGTTCATGCATAGTTATACTGCTATTTGTTCATTGTACTTCCTCCTTCTCCAGAGAGGTGTACTTTATTTGCTACTGATCTTCGATTAGAATGTTTTCCTCAATTAGTTTTGATAAAGGTCAAACACGTTTCTATTTTCATTTTGGGTTCCACATTCTAGTCTTTAGAGTTGTGTTGAAACTTTCAACTACATATTTTTCTGTGCCTGACTAGTTTGAAATGTATTTCATTATTTTCTTTCCTAGGTTGAAAAGTATTCGATTTCTTTCTTTTACAGCAAATCCCGATAGTTCTGTCCTTCATTTAATTGTATCGTTCCAGTCCTTCTATTTGAAACGATTTCTCTGATTGTGTTGTGTACATTATGTCTATTTTTGGGTTGTGTATTTTGAACTCAATTGTCTTTTGAGAAAATACATATCACTGTCAAAATGAACTTTCATCTTTCGTTGTATATTTCACATTGCTGCTTATCAAAAATGTCTGTCTTACATTGGCCATCCAGATGACCTACATATACTCTTCTGTATGGAAACAGTTTCCAGCTTACAAGTGTACTGGGTAGGTAGATTGTTCAATTAAACAGTCAGTCTTCCAATTCAGATGATTCTATTAGTCCCGTTTACCTTATTTCCAAAGATACCTGTTCATCAAATTGTTCTGTAAAACCCGAATACAAATTTGTGTATTTATCAATATCAAGTATGTAAAATATCCCTTCCTCGCGCAGTTTTGATCATCTTGCTGTCAGGACTGATGCTGCTTTTTTCAATGTTATTATCAGTGAATGTGATTTGTAGATCCGTATCTTTCTGAAGCATTGCAGCATCTATTTTTAATATTTAAAATTAACATCTGGATGCCATCTGGAACACATCTAACCCTGAAAAAGTTTTATTCCATCCAAACCAATAAAGAAATGCACATTATCGACTAAAACAAAGATTGTGGTTTTATGTTAAACCGAATAAATATTTTTATTACTTTTATAACAATTGTTTGAGTTTATCTTAATTACGTTTTCTGCCATTATTTATGTTGTTATTAAGAATGTTGTTATTTTGTTTAATCTGTTCTGGCCCAGCTTCTTGGTAGAAGATCGTATTAAATTAAATTTACGATTGGGCTAGAAATATTCTCGTTGCATTTTCGGTGCAAGAGTTGTTGTTATAGAGATAAATTTTTGTACACATACACTAGATGATCATTTAAAGTTAACAACTTTACCAGCATATCAAATAGAATGTATATGAGAGTGCGGTGATTAGAATTGAGCAAGTCTCAGTTTTTTGTGTTTTTGTTTTTAAAATTTTGTTTTCTTCTTTAATATGTGCGGGCATCTCCCACGAGGAAAAAATCTAAAGTTCACTATTTGTCTCGCACTCTCATGGAAATAACTAGTACAACTGAGTCACCGCGGCACTTTCCTTCGGGGAAATAAACGACTAGATTATTGATACATTTTGTCTACAGCCTGGGTGTGATTTCTTTCCGTGTTTTGTTATATCTGCGAATAAAGATCGAAATTGTCGCTGTAATACAAACTAATATGTCATATAAACCAAAGTCCTTTAAATACTAGGATTGCATGCGAAAATGAGATTCTCGACAGCTGTAAGAGTGCAATAATGACCTCATGATTGCATGAGAAATGAGATTCTCGACAGCTGTAAGAAGGCAATAATGACCTCATAATTGCATGAGAAATGAGATTTTCGACAGCTGTAAGAGGGCAATAATGACCCCACAATTGCATGACAAAAGCGATTTTCGACAGTGGTAACAGGGTAATAACCATATCACAATTATAAATGCGATACAACTTTACGATTGAAGAACTCAAGATGTTATATTCATGTTTTAACTAGATCTATACTTGATACATTTGAAACGTGAATTTCGACCTAAAGAAAATTAACAATTTACCAGTATGAAAACGAAGAAACAGAAAAAGAACATCCCTTCTAAATTTGTATGTGCTTGTTCCAACATGATATGTCACCATCATGACCTGTGCAAATAATAGGTTGAAGAAATTGTGAAGTTTTAAAATATTTTCGTCATCTGTCAGTCCTGAAACGTTGATATAACGACTACGTTAAATGTTTTCTTTATGTGCAGATAAATGCAAAGCAAAACGAATGAAATACAAATCTTGAAAATAATACTTTTTACTAATCTTTAAGGGCAATACAAAGTCTACATGGCATGAAATTCTGAAAAGAAGACTTTTTAATAATTTTTAAAAATAATATGAAATCTACATGACATGGAATCCTGACAGCAGTACTATATAGGAATCTATAAAAATAATACATGACATGGAATGCATATTAGTTTTACATATGAATGAGCGGGTGGAGGGTGGAATGGCAAATGTTAAATGTCAAAACATTTTTTTACAAATGCTAAACGTCTTAGCAATCCAGAAGCACTTGAAAATGTATATGTTTGTGTGCATTGATTGCTCTAGTTTTAAATAAATATATATCTCCAGGTAATGGCTATTATATATAAAAGGTATAATAGAAAGCACGTTGTTTCTCCTGGTCCATAATAATAGCTAAATGAAACTTTAGGAACTCGTCAAATGCATCGGCTGAAGATCATATACATCCCTTTTCAAATAAACAAAGAAAATGTTGTGTTGTTGAGTGAATTTCTTTTAGTTCGACCCAAGTATTGAGATCTCATTGGGCGTCCGCAGCAGACAGTTGCTCGGACGATTAACCAGAGTCTTGTATAGAGAAGAGACAGAAGCAGCAATCTCGTCATTTTACGTTCAGTATCGCCCAAAGTTAATAGCGTTACGATATACTAAGGTAACAGGTGACATCATATGGATGTGTCATAAAAAGAGGATCTCATATGATTAATGATTAAATATTGAACATTATAAACCTCGATAAAAAAATTTCCAACTTTTGAGAACCTTGGCGATATAAAGCTGGAAAGTATTCAACTAGGCTGATAAATTCAATCAAATATTATTATCTATTTGAGATTATTCACCAGATACATATTATATTGAGTCTTCGTTGATAGAAGCACTTTTTACATCGAGCACAAATAGAAAGAAGGACAAACAATATTCAGCACTTCATTTTACATTGGCTTAAACGCCGCTAAAGCAGTATTGCATATTAATTTTGAAGTAGGGTTTTGTTGTGCAAAATGCAACTCAGAGACCAACTGCACTTCTAATAAATATAACGTTTAACACGAACAATTTAATGTTTCAACACTAGATCGGTGATTGAAATTTCTGTGTGATGTCACATAGTTCACTCGGTCGGATCAGCTGGATTAATTGGGACGGGTGGATTTCGATCAGAAAACATGGATTTCGATTGATATTCTACGCTGTATTTCAAAACACTAACAAGAAAATAGTGTAAACGAGCATTTAATTAACAATTACTATTAAAACTCATTGGAAACTTAGAGACTTAGAAAAAAGAACCACAGCAAACATAAATTGCTTTTTCTTATCTTGACAACAATATGCCTTCCGTCATAAACGGGGGGGGGGGAGGGGCTTGTTGTTATGCATTTTGTCATTAACAGGAATTACTTGCTGTCGTTAGTTTGGCGTGTACGGGACGTCTTGTTGCTATTAGTTTTGTGACTAACAAAGATTGCTTGTACTGTTAGTTTTGCCATGAACAAGATGTTACGAATCAATGGTCATAAACTAAGTAACAGAAAGAAGCAAAATCAACACGTTTTGTAAACCTTAACAAACAATTTAATTGTCAAAGTTTAAAAAAATGAAAATTTAAAAGGAACTTACAGTATTATGAATTGAATCCATAACAATCCCGAAAAAGTTCTGTTAATTTCAAGAAGATTTAAATATTACGTATAAATTTCAGGTCCAAGAAGATACTGGTCCGCCAACAGTCCTCACGTGTCAAAATCGCGTTGTCCAGAACTCCTTTGAATAATTCACAATAGTCCCAGAATAAATCATAGTCCAATGAGCACTTCCTATTTCTACTGAATAATCCAAACAAATGTATCCTTTCAAAAAATATCTAAATTCAACATAAAAATATGTCTGTAGACTTGATATTACAACAATAACAGAAGAAATAATAATGAGATAATTGTCCAGTCCTAGCTATTTCCATACACTCGAAAGGGTAAAACACGCATATTGTAATTACTCCTACGAGACAACTTGCAAAATTCCATTAATCGCAAAATAACTCAAATTATCTAACCCATCCAATAGAGACAACTTAATTCTTCTAAGAACCCACCTGACCGACCTGTCCAAAGGGAAACAGCCTGAAACTTGTCAAAATATCTACAAAAATTGTATTAACAGTAACTGCAAACACGTACGTAAGCATCCATTTTTAACTCCTATGCAATTTTATGCTCGTAATATCTTAAAATAGATCCTATGCACGTACGAAATTTCAACAAAAGATTTACAGTCAAGATTAAAGTTTACAGAAATTATGGGTATGCATAGCACCTTTCTCATAAAGAATAAAAAGATTTATGCAATAAAGTTTTTCTTTTTCCATAGTAATCAAACACGCAAAATGATAATAATAATAATGAAAGTACACAGAAAGATGTATAATGTATGAACAAAAATGCATACAAAATAATGCAACATAGAACTCCTTTATACGTGAATGTGCATCTGCGATTAAATTTTCTTTCCCCTTGATGTGCCTAATGTCGATGTTGTATTCTTGCAGCTTTAACCTCCACAACGACAACCTCTGACTTTTGTTTTTCATTTTGTTGATGAAAGTAACGGAGTTGTGAAAAACTGAATTTATATACACTTCAAAGTGTTGTAAAGGCAAAATTAAAGCCAAACACTCCTTCTCTAAGTGGGATAATTTCTTTGGTGCTTCTTTACTTTTTTTTTTTAGAGAAATAGCACACTGGATGATCAACACCAATTTTGACTTCTTGAATTAATGCTCTACCAACCACTTCATTACTTGCATCAACAGACATCATAAAAGACTAGTTGAAATTTGGAACGAAAGAAATGGTGCACTTTAAAGCGTGACCTTTAGTGTATCGAACACCTCATGACATTTCTCAGACAAATACAACTTGGTCTTCTTACACAATAAATTGGTCATGGTTTCAGCAATTATGGAAAAGAATAGCAAAATTTCCGATAATATACAGCCATAACAAGTGCTTGTTTTGTTAATTTTGTCATGAATAAGAGTTGCTTCTTGTTCTGAATCTTGTCATCAACAACGGTTGCTTCTTGTTCTTAATTTTGTCCTGAACAAAGAGGACATCTTATTGCTAGTTTTGTCGTGAAGAAGGAGTGCTTGTAATGAACAAAGTGAGTTTTTTGTGTTAGTTTTTCATTAACAAAGAATGTTTCTTGGTGTTATTTTTCATTAAGAAAGAATGTTTCTTGTTAGTTTTGTCCTTAACAAAGAATGCTTCTTGGTGTTAGTTTTGTCATTAACAAAGAATATTTCTTGTTGTTTGTTTTTTCATTAACAAAGAATAGCTCCTGTTGTTTGTTTTGTCATTAACAAAGAATGTTTCTTGGCGTTAGTTTTGTCATTAACAAAGAATGGTTCTTGCTGTTTGTTTTGTCATTAACAAGGAGTGTTTCTTGGTGTTAGTTTTGTCGTTAACAAAGAACGTTTCTTTGTGTTTTGTCATTAACAAAGGATGATTCTTGTTGCTTATTTGTCATTAACAAAGAATGTTTCTTGGTGCTAGTTTTGTCATTAAGAAAGAATGTTTCTTTGTGTTAGTTTTGTCATTAACAAAGAATGTTTCTTGGTGTTAGTTTTGTCATTAACAAAGAATGTTTCTTGTTGTTTGTTTTGTCATTAACAAAGAACGTTTCTTGGTGTTAGTTTTGTCACTAAAAAAGAATGTTTCCTGGTGTTAGTTTTGTAATTAACAAGGAATCTTTCTTGTTGTTAGTTTTGCCATTAAGAGAGAATGTTTCTTGTTTGTTTTGTCATTAACAAAGAATGTTTCTTCGTGTTTTGTCATTAAGAAATAATGTTTCTTGTGTTAGTTTTGTCATTAACAAAGAATGTTTCTTGGTGTTAGTTTTGTCATTAACAAAGAATGTTTCTTGGTGTTAGTTTTGTCATTAGGAACGAATGTTTCTTGGTGTTAGTTTTGTCATTAGGAAAGAATGTTTCATGGTGTTTTGTCATTAAGAAACAATGTTTCTTGGTGTTAGTTTTGTCATTAGGAAAGAATGTTTCATGGTGTTAGTTTTGTCATTAGGAAAGAATGTTCCTTGTTGTCAGTTTTGTCATTAACAAAGGATAATTCTTGTTGTTTGTTTTGTCATCAACAAAGAATGTTTCTTGGTGTTAGTTGTGTCAATAACAAAAATGTTACTTGTTTTTAGTTTTGTCATTAAGAAAGAATGTTTCTTGTTGTTTGTTTTGTCATGAACAAAGAATGTTTCTTGGTGTTAGTTTTTGTCTTTAACAAAGAACGTTTCTTGGTGTTAGTTTTGTCATTAGCAATGGATGATTCCTGTTGTTTGTTTTGTCATTAACAAAGAATGTTTCTTGGTGCTAGTTTTGTCATTAAGAAATAATGTTTCTTGGTGTTTGTTTTGTTATTAACAAAGAATGTTTCTTATTGTTTGTTTTGTCATTAAGAAAGAATGTTTCTTATTGTTTGTTTTGTCATTAACAAAGAATGTTTCCTGTGTTAGTTTTGTCATTAAGAAAGAACGTTTCTTGGTGTTAGTTTTGTCATTAACAAAGGATGATTCTTGTTGTTTGTCTTGTCATTAATAAAGAATGTTTCTCAGTGCTAGTTTTGTCATTAAGAAAGAATGTTCTTGGTGTATGTTTTGTCATTAACAAAGAATGGTTCATGTTGTTTGTTATGTCATTAACAAAGAATGTTTCTTGGTGTTAGTTTTGTTATCAAGAAAGAATGTTTCTTGTTCTTTGTTTTGTCATTAACAAAGAATGTTTCTAGGTGTTAGCTTTGTCATTAGAAAAGAATGTTTCTTGGTGTTAGTTTTCGTCATTAGGAAAGACTGTTTCTTGGTGTTAGTTTTGTCATTAGGAAAGACAGTTTCTTGGTGTTAGTTTTGTCATTAACAAAGAATGTTTCTTGGTGTTAGTTTTGTCATTAACAAAGAACGTTTCTTGGTGTTAGTTTTGTCATTAACAAAGAATATTTCTTGTTGTTAGTTTTGTCATTAAGAAAGAATGTTTCTTGTTGTTTGTTTTGTCATTAAGAAAGAATGTTTCTTGGTGTATTGTCATTAAGAAAGAATGTTTCTTAATGTTAGTTTTGTCATTAAGAAAGAATGTTTCTTGGTGTTGGTTTTGTCATTAACAAAGAATGGTTCTTGTTGTTTGTTTTGTCATTAAGAAAGAATGTTTCTTGTTGTTTGTTTTGTCATTAACAAAGAATGTTCTTGGTGTTAGTTTTGTCATTAAGAAAGAATGTTTCTTGGTCTTAGTTTTGTCGTTAACAAGGGATGATTCTTGTTGTTTGTTTTGTGATTAGGAAAGAACGTTTCTTGGTGCTAGTTTTGTCATTAAGAAAGAATGTTTCTTTGTGTTTGTTTTGTCATTAACGAAGGATGTTTCTTGTTCTTTGTTTTGTCATTAACAAAGAATGGTTCTTTTTGTTTGTTTTGTAATTAAGAAAGAACGTTTCTTGGTGCTAGTTTTGTCATTAAGAAAGAATGTTTCTTTATGTTTGTTTTGTCATTAACGAAGGATGTTTCTTGTTCTTTGTTTTGTCATTAACAAAGAATGGTTCTTGTTGTTTGTTTTGTCATTAAGAAAGAATGTTTCTTGTTGTTTGCTTTGTCATTAACAAAGAATGTTTCTTTTTGTTTGTTTTGTCATTAAGAAAGAATGTTTCTTGTTGCTAGTTTTGTCATTAAGAAAGAATGTTTCTTGTTGTTTGTTTTGTCATTGACAAAGAATGTTTCTTGGTGTTTGTTTTGTCATTAACACAGAATATTTCTTGGTGTTAGTTTTGTCATTAACAAAGAATATTTCTTGGTTTTAGTTTTGTCAGTAACAAAGAATTTTTCTTGTTGTTTGTTTTGTCATTAAGAAAGAATGTTGGTGTTTTGTCATTAAGAAAGAATTTTTGTTGGTGTTAGTTTTGCCATTAAGAAAGAATGTTTCTTGTTGTTTGTTTTGTCATTAAGAAAGAATGTTTCTTGTTGTTTGTTTTGTCATTAAGAAGAATGTTTCTTTTTGTTTGTTTTGTCATTAACAAAGAATGTTTCTTGTTGTTTCTTTTGTCGTTAACAAAGAGAGCTTGGTGCGTTTAGTTTTGTCATAAACACAGAGTACATGCTATTAATAGTTGTTGCTGTTCTTGTGGGCAAACTGCCATTTCAGCAGATGATAACGGCCAGCAGAATTGTTGGAGGAAGAACTCGGGAAGAGCCACCGACTACTGGTAAGCTTTTTCACGTACCGACATTGTGTCGCGTACCGATACTGTGGGTTTTTTTAAGTAGCGATGCAATCATACATGTATCTAAAGAAGAAAGTCACGCACCAAACATTTTATATAAATCATACATTTTATATAAATCATACATTTTATATAAATCAAACATTTTATATCAATCAAACATTTGATATAAATCATACATTTGATGTAAATCAAAATATTTGATATAAATCAAACATTTTATATAAATCATACATTTTATATCCCACCATGTCGGCCAATTCTGCACGTCGGGTAATTCTGCGTAAGGATACGTCATTTCTGTAAACATTGGATCACGTGTTATTTTGGGTCAAAAATCCATTTTGTATCAAGAAAGAACGATCGTACTTTTTTAATTAGGAAAAGTGATATTCTTAAAGAGTACAAAAATATCCCACATTTCGACTCGAAATGCATGTGAAAATATGATTTCTAAATGTCAACATGAAGACCCACTCCATGACCTTCTTGAACCTGTAACCCAGAAAATCTTATTTACTATGTATCTTTAAGAATCATACAATTAAATACATTATTCAAAAGATGGAAATGTATACCTTAAAATATTCTGCATCTTAATCCAAGTTTCCAAGTTGCAAGAAGTTGTCCCACACGTACAAAATCGTTTGCTACCCAACGTGTCAACTTGCCGCTAGAACGGGATTCTCGAGAAATTCCCAGGCGCATAGTCTGTTTCTAAATTCTTTAGTAATTTTTCCCATAAACAAGACGTTGTAAACACATTACATCCTATTCATTGTTGTTTTTCTTCCACATAATACCATATCTTTTTTTTATAAAATGTTGAACTTACTAATGTTTTTTTTTACAAGATTAGTTTCAGGCCCGGCATTAGGGCAAAGCGAACGAGGCAACCGCCTTGGGCCCTACGCTTCTCCGCAATGCACTGTGTTTGCTTCGAGCCCCGCGCTCATCGCTTGCTGCCTTGGGCCCCGCATAGCCTAGGGCCGGGTCTGATCGGTTTAGTTTACTTAATATCTCTTGCCATTTACTGGCATTGTTATGTTGAATTTTGTAAAACTAACTATAAACCTGACATAATTAATCGACTGAACTGCTGACAGAAACAGTCCAAAGTAATGTATTTCATTTCTATAGCCCGATGGTTAAACATTACTCCTTTTCAAAGCTGTCCGCAGAATAGGTCGACATATCGCGAGTCATGAAAACACGGGTATGGTGTGTCCAAAATTAATATTATTTTTAACAGAGTATTCTGGTGACAATAGCCTCTTTTCAAATGGTAAGCATTGCAGTATTTTATTTTCGTCAATCGGTCGAATTCGGTATGCATTTTGCTTCAATATTGGAGACGGAAACCTTAATTGCGCAGAAATCCCCGACACCATTGTAAATCAAACACGTTAAAATGACAAGAACAATTTTAATTATAACGCAAGGCGAACCACTTACATTATTTATTCCCAAGTGGATTGCGGTCACGAGGCACTTAAAAAGACACTTCGATTTCGATCTCTTTAAAGAAAAATTTTAGGCTGATCTTTCATTCTAACCCGCCATACCAGACGCACTAGTGAATCAGTTTTCTGCAAAATGGCGGAAAAGCATCATAATTACTTGGCTTATGGAGCATGATAGAGTGAGCTCTAACGATGTGTATCATATGCGTAAGAATATAATATATTGCAAGAATCTGCTGCTTGTTGGCTAATCAGTTTCGAAACTAATACTTAGAGATGTATTTTCTCCGAATTAGTTTCTTTATGGGCAAACAGCATAAACCCAGCACGTCCTTACGTATCTACGTAACCGTTGCTCTGCCACCGCGCTTCAAAGAGATAAAGCAAAGCCTAGCAACATACAACACTATATTAACAGTGATCCACGTTAAATTAAGTTTAAGGGAAATAAATTAAATCACTATATTGAAAGCTCAATAAAATCAAACACATAGCATTGAGCATTAAGAAAAAAAACCCCCAAAGTTTTGAGAGAAAACCGTTTTTAAATAAGAAAGGGAAACCTCTGAGTCTTTTATAAGTAGAGTTCCCAATGAGAGTAAATATTGCTGAAGTTGTTGTTATTATAGGGTTTAACGCCATTATAGGGTTTAACGCCATTTTCAGCACAAGATAGGCCATTCATGGCGGCCAGTATAAATGGTGGAGGAAGAACCTGGGAAAACCCCGGATAGAACCACCAACCCAGGAGAAGCTACTGGCAAGCTTTCTCACGTACCTACATTGGCCGAGCCCGAGACTCGAACCCATGCAGACAGAGGTGAGATGGCAGTGATCCGGAACGGTGAGCGCTTTAGACAACTCGGGGCCCCTCTTGCTGGAGTACATTTAGATTATGTTGTACAGGTAGCATATACTTCAGAGAGAGGGAACGGTATAACGCGAAGTTGTCTGCATTGACAACATGCATATTGGAAAGAATGCTGGCACACCTCTATGAAACTTTCATGTACTGTGACTTAAATTTTTTTACATGTGGTCAAAATGGCAACTGTAATGTCTAAAGCAGAGAGCTGATCAAAATGGCTGCCTCCATGTTCTCGAAATATAGCCCAACGTATACTAAATTTAGCAGTTATTAAAATAGGGAAAAACGAGTGTTGCCAGATTAGACAATACCAGCTTCTGAAAGTGCAATAAATTAATTATAAAATATGTAGAAAGTAAAAATGTTATGGGTTAGTTCTTTTTTCCCCTTGTTTACCTTTGAAGTCGTCCAGGAAGTGAAAATGTCCAAGCAGAGCTAGCATTTTCCAATGGAAGTAAGGCTAAGCTGTATTCTCTATAACCCAAACTATATCCATCAATCATGCACCAAAATAAGTGGAATCAAAAGTTCTTTTAACAACACCTAAGATATGCAAACTTTGTTTTAACTAACCGTGATAGCCAGTGAGAAAAACCTGTGTAATTCTTTTTCTTTCAAAATTAAACCTTATGCAAAGAGCGAAACTGGTGAGTGCAATCATATAAGGAGTACACAATCAAAAAGCAATATGGTGGCATGGCCGTAATAAGCTCATTCCGTCTGTGAGAATGATGCATCTAAATGTTAAAACGCTATCGAACACAAGTCGATTGGAATCATTTTGTATTTCATTGGAAATCATACTTCCTATAACATTTTCCATGGAACAGCACAGTTCTAGTATTACCTCATAAACACATTCTAGTAATATAATTGATCAATTTTCAAAATATAAAATCCACTATTTCTGTTAAAATACCATTCTAGCCGGGTGTAAGAACTCCAAGGTCATTAGTTGATCATGTGAATTACAAGCATGGTGTAAGTACCACAAATGACGACTGTCAATAGCAGCCTGGTAAATCATATGTAGAAATAAATTACTGTATCGTTTATTATTAGGGGTAATATCCCACCACCAACACCAATGCCTAAAAGAAAAGAAAGAAAGAAAAAGATATGAAAGAAAGTCTTCTGAATTAACAATAATGATTCGTCAGCCGTTCAGCAGGATATTTTGGGCGGCTAGTTAGTTTACGGGGATGTAAGGATTGTTATGTTGTACCTCTTTTACCTTCGTTAGTCAGGGTTTCGATATGATAACCCTATCTACACCTTGGCGGATCGAATAGATATTTTAGCGCTTTGTCCTAGCGACATCTATTGGATTTCATGAGTTGCCTCCTTTACTATATAATGTCAACTGAGCAATAGCGTGTAACAGCGATGCATTGTACATTTACTTCAAAAGGATACTTTTTAAGTTTTACATCGACAATATGACTACGTACCAGACGGAAGCCGTTATAGGTCTGTTTGAGTGAAAGGTATATATACAAACACGGACTGGCAGTGGAAAATTGCTTATTTATCAATCCATTCAAGTTGTGTACTCCCCTTGTCTCGATCATGTAGGAACAGTGTTCAGATATGAACAACTTAATTTTGATTGGATGCAGTGGCTTGCCGCCACATCCAATGAAACTGACAGACCTGAATCACAGGAAAATCTGCTCGATACGCCTAGGTGTAGATAGGGTTATCATATCGAAACCTTGGCTAGCGAAGATGCATTCACCTCAGGCTCAGGATTTACAATACTACTTTTTTAAAATCAATAACAGGACAACTTTATTTTCAAAGCCGATGTCACAAAGAAAGAAAGCAAGAACAAACACGGGGATAAACTGTTAAGATGCTACATTATTTTAATCTCTTACATGCAGGAAAGCTTTTGTATTTGATTTGTATGAACAACCTTGCAACCGAATCTGAAGTTCATGCAAAATTACTTTCCATACAATGTCAGTGATCGCAGAAAGTTAATGGTGCAGTCTGATTGACTATCCCACAAACAAAACCTGGAATATATTTATTTGTGTGTTCAGCAACTACATGAATAAACGAATCTCAAACTCTCAAAAAAGTTGGAAAGCCCTGGTTCAAACCTTGTTCTCGTGCTTAAGTGAAAAACATTTCATAATAGCGAACCTGTGTATGATCTCTTTAATCTTGTTTCTAAACAGGTCTAAATGCGATAGTGATAATCATTAATGCCGAGCCTCCCTTTGGTAATAATGATGGTGGGTGACTAGTAACTCATTTTTCCCAAAATTCTTAAAGTAAAAAGTTACAATTAATTATATCCATTGCAATGTCAGAGTTCACTGCTGTTACATGATAAATATTACATGCTTAAAGGTCTCGCTTAGTCCTTGTTTTATACTGACAAAACTGCAAAGGTCTGTTGCACAAAAACATTCATAATTTCCAGCGATGGAAATATGGAAGATATCGAAAAGATACACAGGCTCAACGAGTCCAGGGAGACAACTCGTACAGCAATAAAACCTTTCGCCCGTGGCTTCCAAATCAAACTGAGTTTGCCCCCATAAAACTCTCAATCATTTGACTAGTTTTATCACAGTATCGAAACCTATGAGTCTGTGCAATGTTTTTTTTTTTTTGTAATATTTGCGCCAACAGGTAATCTGTGCCCCTGAAATTGCTCATACAGTACATTGCGCCTTGCTTTATTTACGATGATCTGTGAGAATTTGGCTCTTTTCTTTATTTATTTCTTCCTACAAATTGTTATTAACACCTAAGAAAAATGATAGAACTCTAATGGAAGAAAGAGAATCTACGCTGTCATGCATGTTCATATCCTGTGCACGATGAAAAGTACACGGAATGAATGTTTTAAAGATCTTGCTAACTACTTAGGTAGGTATAACAGTTTGTTTGGTTTTTAAATTTTCTATTTATCCAACATGCCAATTTCCTAAGTGTAATTTTAATAGAACACTATTATGATTCAGTTTGAAAAATATCTCATGAAAGTATCCTTAGCACAATATACAATAAAAAGAAGGAAAGATTACGAGTTTAGAAGAACTTTATGACTTGTTTGGAATTTCTGCTGTTCCAACATGTGTAAATTTCATTTCAATAAAATACAATGCTGTAGAGTAGTATCATTACATATAAATTAAAACAATGTGTTATATCCTTAAAAATGAAGAGATAGATATGTGTATTACAACTGTACTACATCAGACGGGATGCCGAACAATGCAGACAGTTTATCTCATTATTTCCATGCGAAGATGATAAAGCAACGTTATGATTGTAATAATGACGGAAAATGTAGCAGCAGCTGTAGTAATATCAGCATTAGTAGTAATAGCAGCATTAGTAGTAATAGTAACAGTAGTGGTAATAGTAGCAACAATAATAACTATAATGACTGCAATTGCATGCAATAGGTAAAATAATTCAATGAGAGAATAAATACTTAAATAATTTCATCGATTGATCTAATATTTCCTTCCCTTAAAGAATATTATAGCCGACTGAATATTATTCAACCATACAAAAGATTCTTTGTTTTCAAAATTATTTCGGAAATAAGACACTACTTTTGTGAACACTGGGTAGATATGAAGTCATGTTATATGAAGTTTTGAAATTTGACAGTTCAATAATTGTTCATATTATGGTTGCCAGGGATACAACGTACAGAATTTTATAACTTTCCGAATTTCCCAAATCATAAAAGAAAAGACAACTCTTAATGAGCAGATAGTATTTAGATATCTATACGTTTCACCATCAGCTATGTTCATTACATATCACCGAATGTGTTTTCGCTTTGTGATACTTTAGAAATTAGGCCAGTGGGAGTTGTGTCCCTTGTAATACTCTTGATAGGAAATTATTTGTTTTTATCAGTCGACCCGAATCTGTAAACTGAAATCAATGATATTCGAAGCAGGGACCATTCTAGAAAGCGAACCATGCAAGCTTGTAGCTGAAATCACTGCTTTATACGAAGTGAAATATTGTTTCAATTAAGCTGTAAAGAGTAGCATCCCTAGTGAAAGCGAGTACAGGGGTGAGGGAATTGTCTATAAATTGACTCCCTGTATAGTAAAAGTCATACAGGCGTTCAACACATTATTTCAGTAATGGGTGTAATTTTTCAAAACGATTTCAGTAAGATTGCATTATTTTACAAAGTTTGACATGTTAACAAAAATGCCCAGATTCTAATTATACTAGATTTTATTGTTACGATTCAGAAAATATTGTCTCCATATTAATTTAATTGCAGCCGTTGTAGCGTTGGATATCTTGCAAGTTATATACAGTTTGTATACACTAACTTGCGTACAAGTTGCTCCGTCTTCCAAAAATAGGAACTTGACATTGCAGTTTGTGAAATCTGTAGAGTTTGAAAAGACTAAATCACTGAGTTAAATTTTAATTATGAATGGTAATTATTTTTTGAAATCACTGGTGGAGTACGACTCAGAATGGGGATGCAAACTAAATTTCTATACAAGCTAATTATGCAGATCTGCATTGGAGCAAGGGCGTAAATAAAACTGCTATTTACGTTCCAGACAGAAGTAATAACTGTAACATTCAAGGGGTAATATTGCAAGCACAGCTGATATGATTACCGTATTCACACATACAGAGCGCATACCCATCTAAAACAAGAGTGGAAATAGAGCATCATGCACTGGCAGATATGGTCTGCACTATTCGTGTTATTTTAGTTTCAAGTGAACAGAGTTGGGGCTGATATGCCAGCGCATATTGCGCCGGCTGTTCTGAGCTGATGCCTTTCGCAGTTGGGTGTGCGCTATATATTAGGAAATACGGTAGCCATGGAATGAAGCAGCACATTAAGCAAAGGATTTAACTTAATAATAAAAGTATGTGCTCACCCACTGTTATCATACACGGCGGAATGATGAAATAAGAAATAACATTTATTAGTGTTAAACGCATAAATACATAAAAAATCAATAAGGAAACGGTACTGCAGATGCATTCTCGTTTTGCCACACTATGAATAGGAGTAATTAAGATGAACGTAATGAGACAGAAGCTATGAAACTTCTTACTATTACTTTTGCTCATGGCTAGACGTGACTGGGATATGATTGTTAATAACAATGTTAAGACCTCAAAGCTATATTTTATGACACCAGACTGTTCAGGGGCGCCTGTACAGACCAGTCACACCTGAAGGATTGAATATTTTGCAAGAATTATTTCTAGACATTCCAAATAAGCAGACCGCTCCGTTGGACAGGTGGCTAGAGCGTACGCCTCGGATGCGGGAGGTCGTGGGTTGGAACCCCGGCCGAGTCATACCAAAGACTTATAAAAATGGTACTAACAGCTCCCTCGCTAGCAGCTCAGCATTAAGAGGATAGTGTTAGGACTGCTCGGCCTGGTGTCAGGATAATGTGACTGGGTCGGACATCATGCTACATGTCTGCGGCATGATGCCCCAGTATTAGACATCACTATAAACTGTCACATTGCCGACATCGTAGCGATAAGACTGCAAAATTGTTAAAGCTACATTAAAAAATCCGAATCACTCACTCACACCAAATAAACAAACAGAAACAGAAATAAAAATGTTATAGTGCGGTTTTACTTTGAAGTCATATAAAGTCTCAGATAATTAGTTGTGTCCGATTTTTATTTCTAAACGATGTTTTCCCTTTTTAGAAAAGTATTTATCTTAAAGCACAAGAGAGTACGTCCGAAGTCTTTACCATAAAGAATTTGATGATAAAACTGTAAATTACAGACGTTCTAGACTGTGCTCTGAACGTAATAATTTCTCTTTACTAACCTGAAAAATGTGGTTTCATACTAATCATGCTTTAGTTATGCGCAGCAACACAAATAGGTTATTTAGTGTCAAGGCGATGGATCAAGGTACATTGCCCATTGATACACCGCGGTAGCTGTCACAGGCTGGTCCCGCGGTAGGATTCGAACCCGCACCGTTTCGGTCGTGAGTCCAGCAAACTAACCACTGAGTCACCGCGGCTCCCCTCATCAAAATTATCTTTTCCCTCTGAACGTTTAACCTATAACAGTAAACTTGTTTCTTGCAAGTAAAAAAATCACCAGCGTATTTCGATATCTTTATTTGCTATCGGAAGAAAATTATACAGATGAAAATGCATTTCATGCAGCGTACGTTTGGTCCGATCGCCTTAAAATGCAATATGTGTAGTCTTATGATATAATTATAAGTGGTTGTAAACTCATCTAAACATCTCAAAGCAAGCCAAATATAATATTTGTCAGTGTAAAAATTGTTTTCACTTTCGTTATTAATTCTCTGTATTAATATTGTTCATCGAAGAAGCACATTACACATGGTGGCTTCTCTGAACTGTTGTTATCAAAATTTAATACACTAAGAATAGCACATGTTTAGCAGACATTCTGTAGTGACTGATATTTATTTCTGTTGCTGGTTTAAAAAATGTTTCTGGATCAGTTTCTCTTTTTGCAAAGTATCATAATTCCGTTGAAAATAATTTTAGTGTTTCAGGGATAAACCTCGTTAAGTTGTTTTGATTAATATATGTCCGTCTGTCTCTCTATCTCTGCTTCTGTTTATTTGTGTGTGTGTGTGTGTGTGTGTGTGTGTGTGTGTGCTCATGAAAAGAAGCATTTCAATTTCTATATTTGTAATTAACTGGCTGTGCAATTGATTCCAAAGTGATCATATCTTATTAAAGACAAAAGCTTTCTAGTTCGTAGTCTTGGTTACGACTTTCTATCACTTATGAGGCTTGCAGTTCTTGTGTTCACTCGAATATTCCATAGAAAAGCGAAGAGATACAGTGGATAATCATTTGTAGAATATGGAACTCAAATAATGTTTTAACATTTTTGCCATAAACTCAGAATTAGTTGACTTCTTCGCCAACGCTGCGTGCATTAACCGCTCCAGATCTCGACTTTCTAAATTTATCATTCATAAGGTGTTTTTCAATCATGCTTGTACTGCGTCAGGTAACTAAAAATCTTGTAAATTCTTGAAGATGTTATAGTCATCCTGTAAAGAATATAATTACCATAGAATAGGGTGATTTCTTTCAAAAACATTTTACTTAAATATTTTCAGTTGTTGTTAGCATCTCATTTCACCTTGACAACTAACAATATAAAGAAACGTATATATTTCAATCTATTAATTTGTGTCTGGCTATGGATCTTCGTTCAGGTAATCCTTAATAGAAAGACAAAGCTGCAAAATCGAAGACAGTCTGAGTAGAAATAACAGCAAAATGGCATATCAGCTGGTGAAAGATCTCACAAACCATAAACAATGGAAAACTACCACAATCCAAGACAAATCAGGAAAATGCCTCGCAGAAGATCAAGAGATCCTCAAGCGATGGACAGAATACTGCTCAGAATTGTACAATCATAAGACCCAAGGAGATCCAGCAGTACTAAATTGCCCTCAGGCAGAAGAAATTGATGACAACCCCATTTTTCGTGAAGAAGCAAAAATTGCAGTTAGGTCACTAAAGAAAGGAAAGTCAGCCGGTATTGACAACATACCAGCAGAGCTCATTCAAACAGGAGGAGAAGAGATAGTCATAGTCCTAACAACAATCTGCAACAAGATATGGCGGACAGGAAAATGGTCAACCACATGGACTCAATCCTTGGTCATCGTGCTCCCCAAGAAAGGAAACCTACAGTTGTGCCAAAACTACAGAACCATCAGTTTGATCAGTCACCCGAGCAAAATCATGCTGAAGATAATTCTCAACAGACTAAAGCCTCAAGCAGAGAAAATTATTGCTGAAGAGCAGGCAGGTTTCCGAGCAGGAAGGAGCACCACAGAACAAATCTTCAGTCTCAGACCCCTTTGCGAGAAATACCTTTAGCACCAACAGAATCTATACCTCGTCTTTATAGATTTCAAAAAGGCCTTTGATAGGGTATGGCATGCAGCCTTATGGGCAACTATGAGGAAGTACAACATCAGCTCAGACCTGGTGCAGGTTGTTGAGCATTTCTATGACAAAGCCACCAGTGATGTCCTCATCAATGGCAGCAGAGGAGATTGGTTTTGAACAACAGATGGAGTCAGACATGGATATATACTGTCACCTACACTCTTCAACATTTTCCTGGAAAGGATCATGGAGGATGCCTTGCATGACCACAAGGGCACAGTCAGCATCGGAGGAAGAACAATCACAAACCTTCGCTTCGCAGATGATATTGATGGTTTAGCAGGAGATGAAAAAGAACTGGCTGAGTTGGTTGAGCGCCTCGACACAACCTCCACAGCATACGGTATGGAGATTAGCGCCGAAAAAAAACAACAAACTGATGACAAACAACACCAATGGCATCAGTGCAGAAATAAAGGTCAGTGGACAGAAGCTGGAAAGTGTCACAAGCTTTAAGTACTTGGGATCAATTATCACAGACGGGGGCTCCAAACCAGAACTACTTTGCAGGATTGCCCAGACAACAGCAACAATAACATGGTTGAGACCAATATGGAAAGATACCAACATTGCTTTTGGTTCCAAAATAAGGCTGATGCGGCTAGATTGTCATATCTATCTTTCTGTATGCTTGTGAAACATGGACTCTAACATCAGATCTACAAAGAAGGATTCAAACCTTTGAAATGAGATGCTACCGCAAGATCTTGGGCATCTCATACATTGACCATGTAACGAATGAAGAAGTCCACAACAGGATCCAACTAGCCATTGGATCATTATGAAGACCTCTTGAACACTGTAAAAGAGCGCAAACTGAAGTGGTACGGTCATGTCTCAAGATCATCTGGAATGGCTAAAACAATCTTGCAAGGCACAGTGCGAGGTTGCAGAAGAAGAGGCAGACAGAAAAAGAGGTGGGAAGACAACATTAAGGAGTGGACAGGCATGGGATTTGGAGATTCCCAAAGGACAGTAGAGAACAGGGAAAGATGGAGAGAATTGGTTGCAAAGTCAATTGTGGTGCCCCAGCGACCTCTTGGGTTAAGAGATTGATGATGATGATGATGATGATGATATACCAATTGCAAATTAAACACAACCTAGAATCATTCAAAGGTGTCTTTGATCTCTCTCATATAATATGCAAATTCAAATTCAATTTTAACAAGATCCTTAACTAACTCAGCTCAGTCATATACACACACACACACACACACACACACACACACACATATATATATATATATATATATATATATATATATATATATATATATATATATATATATATATATATATATATATAACAGTGTTTGCAGACTTGCAATATGGACGATAAACTGAATACAGTACAATTTTAATTAAAGAGTAAATTTGGACGCTAGACTATATACATTTCAATACAAACTGTTGAAAAAGCCGGTTTTTACTTGTGTCACGTGACTAACCCAAGAGAAAAAAACCGAACTGGCTTATCTGGTGTATATATGAGTATGTGGATATTTTAGTGGCTGCGATACAAAATATGGCTTACATACATAACACTAGTATTCAAAAAAATTCTCCAAATCGTATTGGAGTTATGTTTGTATGTAGATCAGTTCTAGCCCAACGTGAAATCCTTTAAATTTTAATTCTTTTGTTTTCTTTTATAGATCCAGGATCTCCAGCCCCTTCCCCGACCTCTACCGAAACTGTTGTTTTTGATGCTGACTTCACCCCTTCGAACATCTCTGTATCTAATTTCTTCATTGAACGTTGTATCTTTTCTGCAGGTAGATTATAACTAAATTGAAATGTGTATCTTTTCTGCAGGCAAATTATGGCTAAATTGAAATGTGTATCTTTTCTGCAAGCCAATTATGGCTAAATTGAAATATGTATCTTTTCTGCAAGCAAATTATGGCTAAATTGAAATGTGTATCTTTTCTGCAAGCAAATTATGGCTAAATTTAAATATGTATCTTTTCTGCAAGCAAATTATGGCTAAATTGAAATGTGTATCTTTTCTGCAAGCAAATTATGGCTAAATTGAAATGTATATCTTTTCTGCAAGCAAATTATGGCTAAATTGAAATGTGAAAACTACTCTTAATGTACAGAACATTTAGAAAAATATAAAAGTATTCAAACAAATAAACTGGTAAACATATTTGTTAGATTCGAATGATTTTGTGGAGTCGGTGTTACAAAGTTATTTCTCAACCGGAGTAATTAGCCAATTTCTAGGAGCATTCACTGGACTTTCCGAAAGAATGGATTAATTTCATAAAGTGGAATCTCCCTAATTTCGTATCAGTAGGAATCCTCTTGATATTTTAGATATACATGTTTAGGAACTTGGGACAGGTATACTTTTGTGTATTAGGTGTTTGGGTCGTGTTTTGTATTAGGTGTTTTGTATTAAGTGTTTGGGTCGTGTTTTGTATTAGATGTTTGCGTCGTGTTTTGTGATGCATAATATGAAGTGCTACTACAAGGCTCGGAAAGGCTAACAAGTCATACGGATGTGAAACAATAAAAAAACATGGAAGAGTGAAATGTGTTGTTGTTAGATGATTAGAGTAAAATTATTTGTAGTTTTCGGGCTTTAAGAACCTTACATTTGACAACAACTGTTGTTGTTGTTGTTGTGGGGCTTAACGCCATTTTTCGGCACACGATAGGCTATACATGGCGGCCAGTATTAATGGTGGAGGAAGAAACCGGGAAATCCACGGAAAGAACCACCGACCCACGAGAAGCTACTGGCAAGCTTTCTCACATACCCACATTCGCCGAATCTTAGACTCGAACCCACGCAGACAGAGGTAACAACTGTTGTACTGAGGTCCTTGGAAATAGGGGAAACAAAGTGCCTCAAACCAGATTCATGCAGTTATTTGTCTTTGATTCGTTCACCTGTAAGACCCCTTGCGTTTGGCAAGAAAATTTTTTATGGTGGCGGAGGTGCGATTTGGATAGTGTATGATATTAGTGTTTCAGTTATGACTTTTTAAATAATAAAACTAAAGTCAGGCTATTGGACATCGCAACTGGAAGGAAAACGTTAAAAGTTAAAAGTTTCATTGGGAGTTCGCATCAGTCCTCGCACTATTTGTTGCATGAAAGAAGGTCTATTTTTGTTTTCACTCCTATGTAAATGTGAGCCGATGAATTCTTTATGAACTGATGCTGTTACTGTTAGGATATAATTTGAGGGTGGAATAGAGAACGTTTTAATAATAGAGGGCAGTTCTGCTTGCTAAAAGTGGGCCAGTGAGAAAAGTTTATTTTCTTAGACCACACATGAAATCAGTTGAACTTCATTTTCAGTTAGGAAAGACAAGATTGAAATCTCGTAATCTCTTACGAGTGAATTAACATGACGAAATTGTTTATAACGAGTTCATTCTAATTCGGAGGTCATGAATTCATCATGTGCTTGATTGATTAAAGACTAACCTTTTGACAGACGCTCTCCACGCGCGCGCGCGCGCACACACACACACACACACACACACACACACACACACCTACTTCCCCTCACTAATTCCCACTAGACATAAAGGTGGGTAACGGTCGTGTCCCCGTGACCGTTCGATGGTTAGGTTGTGGGCTATCAAATGGATTGAATAGACAAAGTCCCATAGGTAAATCCGATAGCTGCGAATTATATTTTGTAGATATGTATTTTATAATAATATTCGTATGTGAAGGCAGATGTTTTTTTATTTGGTAAATTGATTGGGGTTCATCATGTGCATTATTAACTCCAGAAGCATTCGTTAGAAGTCATTTATTTTTTGCTTTGGGCTAGAGTTACGTAAATTTGAAATGGCTTTTGTGTGCTTTTAGAGAAGCAGCCCTAAATATCGTTGCAGATTTTAAATAGTCGATTCGAATCATTCACATAAAGTGTTTTGGGCGTAAGATTTGGCCTTGGGAGTTAGCTGTAAAAGCGCAATGAGACATTTTAAGTTGTTTAGATGTTAGTGAACGGTTTTCTCTCAGTGTAGCATTTGTATATTAGTGGTGATGTGGATGTGAAGATGCAGTGTCAGCTACCATGGTGTGGTGGTGTCGATGACTTTTGTAGATGTGGAGATGCAATGTCAGCTAGAACGGTCTGGTCATATCGATGAATTTTATAGATGTAAAGATGCAGTGTTAGCTAGCATGGCCTGGTCATGTCGATAAATTTTGTAGATGTGAAGATGCAGTGTTAGCTATCATGGTCTGGTGGTTTCGATAAATTCTGTAGATGTGAAGATGCGGTGTTAGCTACCACTGTCTGGTGGTGTCGATGAATTTTGTAGATGTGAAGATGAAATGTTAACTAGCATGGTCTGGTCATGTCGATGAATTTTTTAGATGTAAAGATGCAGTGTCAGCTAGCATGGTCTGGTGGTGTCGATAAATTTTGCGCTTTTTAGTATGGGAGCTGAAGATCTGAGCTACTTTGGGGTTTGGTCGGGATGCGTTATTCTGCAGGAAGTGCAATCGCTGCACGCGAGTTTTCGTCGTGTTAAGCAAGACGAGGAATAGCCGGCGAGAAGCTTTTCCTACAGCGTCCTTTGGAAACCGTTGGGTACCAGCACAGCAACAGTAATAGTCTACTATGTTTTCATCATGCATAGATAGAAGAATCAGTTTGTATTGATCTCTGTTTATTACACGGCGATTAATTAGCAACATTGCTAGATGGACAGTCGTAATGTCATGTTTAGAACTGGTTTATTTGTGTATCCTTGATTTGTTGTAATCATCTAGTTGGTATTGTTTTGGACATTGCTCTCAGACGCAAGACTACTTGGTTCGGCCGCAGATTGACTAAAATGACTAGGCTTGGATAGCCGCAAGCGTGCGAGACTCTCTTTTTGGAAACACCATCAGGATTGAGATCATGATTTTTGATTGTGTGAATGCTGATGGAAGCTTCTCACCTGTCATAAGATTGTGAACTTATACGTGTGAGCAGCAATATAACCTGAGAGGGTCTGGAGCCGACGTATTTTTGTGCGCTGAATATTGGGAGTGCTGGGTTTCTTTGTCGTTGTATTGGGGCGACTTGTGGCTGGTAGAGAGGATGTGGTGTCGGATGCATGTCAACAGTTGAGTTGACATTGTGCGACGGTTTATATGGAAATCTGTTGGGAAGTCAGATTCGAAATCGTTTAAGCTGTGGTAAATTCTTCGTGGTAGCAGGAGGTGCATGCATGTTTAACCAGTTTTCGGCGGCCGGCTGGTACAAGAAGACATTCGATGTATAGGCGTTGTAGCAGGGTCAAGCTGTCGTTTCTTCAGTTTACTTAGAATTGTAGATCAACAAGTAAGGGATCGGAATTACTCTGACGTCGTTATTGGCTTTTCTTTTCTAATGGGGTCGCTTGAGAAGATCCTGATTTGGTTGAATGGACTTGTAACTTGCTATAATGTACGAGATTTTGCAGCATTAATAGCAGTCAAAGCATTGTCATGTGTCGTTGAACGTATCTATTTGCATATGATTTTTAGGCGATGAATGAGTATGCTTTGTCTTTAGTTCTATGGAGAGCTGCTGATCTACTGGATCATATCCTTTGATTCTGAGTCGGATATGTAATCATGCTTGAGAATCATGAATCGGGTTTGTGGCTGATTCCAGAGTGTAATCATTTGCGATTCAAGACAACAAGTATGACGTTTGCGGGCACTCGGGAACAAGTGTCTTTCGAAGGCATGGACAATGTAATAAACCTAGGGTATTTGCCATTTGCATTTACGTCGCCGTTTATAGCTTTCTTAGATTTTAGTGATTAGTCTTTAATTATGAGGAGACGCTGGTGGGAAAATATTTCTGAACACGAGTAATTAGCTAGTTTCTAGGAGCTGATGTTATCATATACAGTATTCATGAAAACTTATGACAGCATTGATTAGTTTCGTAAAATGGAACCTCCCTATTTTCTTAATATAACGAATTCTCTGGATATTTTAGGTATACGGTTTCAGTTATTCGGGGATAGGACTAATTCTTTGTACTTTGGTTCTGGGTCGTATTTTGTATTTCATGTCGTGAAGTACAGAAAATTCGGTTCGAAAAAGCTTGCTAATAAGTCATACAAATGTGGAAGAAGAGAAAACTAAGTGAAATTCGAGTTTCGTGATACATGGTCATTGGATGATTATATACATATTATTGGTAAGAACCTTTCAGTTGACAACGACCAATGTCTTGAGATCCTTGGAAATACGGAAAACAATCGACATCAAGTCTGTTTCGCGCAGGTGTTTGATTAACCCCGTCCCTGTACGACCCATCGTCTAACGATGTTTATATGGTTTTCAACATTATTTATGCAACAATCTGTATACTGGGGTTTTAAAAAGTGGCATTACATAGGAGATCTAAACTATTCTCAGAATTAGTACTTCTTGTCTTTCTGAGGGCAGAAGTTTTCGCTTTTGCTTAATTTGCTCCGTACGGTTCTCGCATGGTGGATAGTATTTGCAAGTAAATATTTACATGTGTCCTATGAAGGTTATTTTCATGTATCCATTGTGTTCAGGAGAGGGCAAGACTAGGCTACATCTACTACTCAATCCTTTCGCAGGTTTTCGTTTAAAAAATATGTCCTCTTGATCAGCGCGGAAGTTATTGTTTTAACTGAACTATTTCTTCTGCTTACTTAAGTGTCTCATATCACCAGAAATAGAAGCAATTCAACACAGATTTGGTAAAGATATCTTAACTACCAAATACTGTGAATACTTATGTTAGTCCTGGTGAGTGTGGACGATACCATTTGAGGAGAACTTATACGTTCAGCTGTGTAAAAGTACTGGACTAAAATTAGATATAAGTAGTAGAGTGGGGCACCCTAGCGACAAAGGGACTTCCATGTCAAAAAAAGGGTCCAGGCATTAGGGCGACAAAGGGGAATTTGTCATTGTGGGCCTGTCTAGCGACAACGGAAATTTAACATAGGGAATTTATCATGGTGGGCCTGTCTAGCGACAATGGGAATTTAACATAGGGAATGTATAGCAAACAATGTATTGGGCCTGTCTAGGGTCAACAGAAAGTGAACATGGATGGGACTGTCTAGGGAGAAGGGAAATTTAACATAGCGACAAGGGATTGGGCCTGTATAGCGACAAGGGGAATTTAACAGCGACAAGGGATTGGGACTGTCTAGGGACAATAGGAATTTAACATGCTGAAACTATCTGGGGCACTAGATAGGAACTGAACAAGGGGAACTGGAGAGGGGTGATGTCACGGTACTGGATACTGGGGAAACAGTGACAACTCTAGGGACAAGGGACAAATAGAGACAGAGACACAGGGTTAGAGACATAGACATAGATTTTTCGACATAAATCTATCACACAAACATACTATATGGACAAGGGAAATTTAACATGGGTATGACCATATACGGACAATGGGAAATTTAACACCGGTGAGACTGTCAAGGGACAATGGGAATGGAACATGGGACTATCTATAGACAAGGGGACCTTGAACATGGATGGGTCTGCCTATGGACAATGGAGAAATTGTATAGGGCCTGTCTAGGGACAAGGGTGATAGAGGCCCAAACAAAACAGAGACAGACAGACATATACAAATACAAACCCGAGATTTATATATAAAGCATTACCTAGACCTGAAATTATGTTGTCAGTGTTCATAAATTTGCATAATTGTAATGATGCTATAAATAGCTATGATCAAGGAAAAGACCAAAGCCAAAATGCACTTGAGGGTGCACTTTCAAGGTGTTGCTTGAAGCTAAGACGTCTTGCAATTTTTGCATTTCATTCCTGAAATGCATTAATTGCAAGACGTCTTAGCTCCACGCAACACCTTGAAAGTACACCCTCAAGAAGTGCGCGAACCTCTGCTGTTTCGAGGCAAATATTTCAAAGACGGAAAATACATTCACGTCTATCATCACGATGAACATTTCGATGCCATTACCAGTATCACCGGATTCCTCGGATACAGTTATTATTGTGAGAAATGTGACTATGTCTATACGAATCGCGAGCAACACCAGCAGTGCGGATCGAATGTCCAGGATGTTTAGTCTCTAAACCTTGTCTTGACGAAGGACAAAAATGAGTGCATTGACGGGCTTGTCAGCGCACTTTTGTCACCCCTATCTGTTACCAACAACATCTGAAGACGCAAGGCTCACAAGAGAAAAGTGCTTCTCAACCCCTGAAATTGTGACCTACTTGTGGATAAGTTATTTGTACCAATAATGCCAATGCACACATTTGTCCAGGAAAGAAACGATGTCACATTTGTCACCAAATTATTCACTTGGAACATGACTGCTACATTAAAAAATACCAATCCCAACAGGAGGAGAAGGAGGAGGAGGAAGATGACTATAAGAAAGGCTATTTCATCTTGGCTCATCGAGTGTGCGAGAAGTGCATCCAAGAACCGATCTTAAGTCATTGCCCGCACTCTAGCAAGATTCCTGGAGGACGTGAAAAAATCTTTCGAGGACCGAACACGCTGACCGAATTTACCCGATGGATCTTAGACCCCATCGACGAGACGTGGAGTCAAGAGGACATCGAATGATACGGAGATTGCCATCACTATGCCACGTTAATGGCTCACAATTTCTCAGGATACGATAGACAATTTCTTCTCAGATACTATACGGAACAAAGCACAGAACGTCCTAAAGTCGCCTTGAACGGTGCAAAAATCATTTCCATGCAAGTGGGTCAAGTGCAGTGTAAAGATTCGATGAGTTACCTGGCCATGCCTTTGAGTCGAATGCCTAAAACGCTTGGAATGACAGAAATGGCCAAAGGCTATTTTCCACACCTTTTCAATACCGAAGCCAATCTACACGTCGTTCTACAACATTTGCCTGATACTACGACCTCGGCAAAATCAGTCAGCGTGTTTGGTCCTCGAAAGATTTTTTCACGTCCTCCATGAATCTTGCTACAGTGCGGGCACTTCGGAAACTGCCTCACAGAAGAAAAAGACATTCTGAAAAGATGGACAGAGTACTGCGCAGAACTTTACAACCACCAAGCCACAATAGATCCAGAGGTACTGAACGTCCCTCCAGCAACTAACAACGACAACCACCCTATCCTACGTGAAGAAGTAGAAGCAGTAGTGAGATCGTTGAAAATGAGGAAGTCAGCAGGAGTGGACAACATCCAAGCAGAACTGGTCGAAGCAGAGCGGGAAGCAATGATTAGCGCCCTCACAAACATCTGCAACAAGATCTGGCAAACAGGAGAATGGCCATCGCCGTGGACCAAATCACTGATCATCACCCTCCCCAAGAAAGGCAACTTGCAACAGTGTCAAAACCATCGTACAATCAGTCTTATAAGCCATCCAAGCAAAGGCATCTTGAGGATCCTGCTGAACAGACTAAAGCCACAGGGTGAAAAGATCATTGCCCAGGAGCAGGCAGGTTTCAGAGCAGGGCACAGCACAACAGAGCAGATCTTCAACCTCAGGATATTGTGTGAGAAGTACCTCCAACACCAGCAAGATCTGTACCACGTCTTCGTGGACTTCAAGAAGGCATTTGACAGGGTATGGCATGCAGCCTTGTGAGCGACCATGAGACTGTACAACATCAACGCCAACCTCATCACGTTAATAGAGCACCTCTATGACAAGGCCACCAGTGCAGTATACTTCAACGGCAGCATAGGGGACTGGTTCAGAACGACAGTCGGAGTCAGACAAGACTGTCTGCTCTCTCCCACACTATTCAACAGCTTTCTGGAGAGAATCATGACTGACGCGCTTGAAAAGCATGAAGGGACAGTCAGCATCGGAGGCAGAACAGTCACCAACTTACGTTTGGCCGACGACATTGATGGACTAGCAGGAAACGAGCAAGAACTAGTTAGCTTAGTAGAGAGCCTCGACAAAACCTCTGCAGCCTACGGCATGGAAATCAGTGCAGAGAAGACCAAACTGATGACCAACAACACTAAGGACATCAGTACTGACATCAGGGTCAAAGGTACGAAGCTAGAAACGGTCCACAGCTTCAAGTATTTGGGGGCAATGGTAACAGATGAAGGATCGAAGCCTGAAGTACTCTCCAGGATTACACAGACAACAGGAGCGCTGACAAAACTGAAGCCCATCTGGAGCGACAAGAACATCGCACTCAGTTCAAAAGGTCAGACTGGTGTACTCACTGATGATCTCCATATTTCTCTACGCCTGTGAATCATGGACCATAACAGCTGACTTAGAGAAAAGGATACAGGCCACAGATATGAGATGCTTCCGAAAGATCCTCGGCGTCTCATACAAAGACCGTCTCACCAATGAAGAAATACGGCAAAGGATCGGACAAACCATTAGGCTTCACGCAGACCTCCTGACCACAGTGAAAAAAACGTAAACTGCAGTGGTATGGGCATGTCCTACGATCATCAGGACTTCCCAAGACAATCCTGCAAGGCACTGTACAAGGAAGAAGAAAGAGAGGCAGGCAGAGAAAGAGGTGGGAAGACAACATTCGAGAGTGGACAGGCTTGACATTGAGCGACTCACTGAGAAAGACTGAAAATCGAACGGAATGGAGGAAGCTGGTTGTTCGGTCTTGTGCGGTGCCCCAACGGTCTAGCAGACTACGGGACTGATGATGATGATGACGACGACCCCGACCAAATGTGTACCGAATAATGAGAAGCTTGGTACCACTCTCACTCCTCGGACCCCTTCCACTTTCAGGAAGAAATGTTAAAGTATTGTCGATCCGACGTGGACATTTTACGGCGTTGCTGTAGACATGTTCGAGAATTATTCATGGAGCATGGAGGGATAGATCCTTTGAAAAAAGCCTGCACCATTGCCAAAGTGTGTTCCTTAGTGTACCGCACATGATTTATGCCCGAGAAGACCCTGGCTGTCATCCACCCTCAAACGACCAACTTTGTTAAACGTCAATATCGGTCAAAGCTCTACGCTGGCTACTTTACTTGTGCGACAAGGAAGACAAATGAATCCAACATGCCCAAAACGGAGGAGGCGAAACGACTATTGGAAATTATATTGTGGATGACTGGGACTTCGAAAACCCCAAGATCGTTTACGAGTTTAACGGATGTTTATTTCACGGATGTCCGATCTGCTAGTCTCAACGGTACACCCAAAATTTTTACAACGTACCATGGAAGATTTGTACTAGACCACTTGTCAGCGCCGCTTAAAGTTAGAATAGCAAGGATACCAAGTCGTTTAAATGTGGGAACACGAGTACGATCACCGTTTGAAAACCGATCCCGAGTTTAAACGCGTCGTGGAAAGTTACAAGTTGGTGGACCCTCTGAACCCGTGGGACAGTTTGTATGGAGAACGGACGAATGCCACCTGTTTGCTGTACCACGCCAACGAGGAGAAAGGAGAAGAAATTAAATACCTAGATGTGTGTTCGGTGTATCCTTACGTGTGCAAATGTTGTCACTTTTCCGCAGGGCACCCACACTGCGGACGGAACACATCGATGTGGAAAACATTCGACAATACGATGGATTGATTAAATCTAAAAGTCTTTCCTCCCACGGACTTGAACTATCCCGTTTTACCTTACCTTTACTAAGGAAAACTGATGTTTCTCTTGTGCCGTACTTGTGCCGAAACGTGCAACCAAGACCAACCGAGTCAGCACAGCCAAGAAGAACTCATCTTGACAGGAACGTGGGAATTGTTCAAAGCTCTGGACGTGGGATACTAATTGTTAGAAGTGTACGAAATTTGCCACTTTCCGAAGACAGAACAGCATCAAAGGAATGACATGACTCACAAAGGCAATTTTGCAGACTACGTGAATGCCTTTTTGAAACTGAAACAAGAAGCCAACGGCTATCCTTCCTGGTGTCACATTCCCGAAGACGAAAAGAAATTCAAAGAGAAATACTTTGTGCAGGAAGTCATAACTTTAGATCACATAGAGAGAAACGAAGGTCGACGATCGTTTGCCAAAGTGATGTTGAATTGCTTGTGGGGCAAAATGGCACAACGACCATGTTTACTCAAGACGGAATATTTAACATAACCTTCCAGCTACATCCAGATGATTCACGACAACGCCAAATACATGAAACACGTCGACGTCCTTCGTGAAGACTTGATCATGGTCATTTACGAAGAAGAACTGGACTTTGTACAGGCCGACGAATTTGGAAATGTCATTATTGTGGCCTACGTGACAGCCCATGCTTGTTTAAAATTGTACGAAATCTTACACCAGTTAGGAGATCGTGTGCTGTATTTTGACACGGACAGTTGCATCTACATCGATTGGCCACCGTCACCCTGACATCGAGGAGACCGTATAGTAGCCTGGACGGACGAGCACGCCGACGACAAGATTCAAAGTTTTGCTAGTGGCGGTCCTAAAGATTATGGTTATGAATACCGGGACCCACAAGGAGAAGTGCACATCGAGTGTAAACTGAAATGATTGACTCTAAATTATCGTACCAGTCAAGTGGCGAACTTTGGGGCGTTGAAAGAAGCCTTGCAAGCTGGACAGGATAAACACATTAAAGTGACCACCTACAAGCATCGCGTCCCCGTCGACTTAAAGATAAAAATCTATAAAAACCTCTGATACTTCTGGTCTGTCTCACACATCGTGAACATGACGTTCCTTCAGTCTCATCTTCCCGTCAGACAGGTTCGTGATCGTGTCTTAGAAGTCAGTCTTAGAGACCTCTGGGGTGAAAAGATCTCAGACGTGACCTTTGGAATCTGATGGAAGGACGAAAACTGACTTTACTACCTTACAAACGATGGATAGAATTCCATCGTTGGCAAGAACAACGTACCACGCATTTACCTCCGAATCCTCATTTGACCGAGATATCCCAGTTACGACACGAACTGAAATCGTTGATGGATCGCAACAATTTGTCAGAAACGGAAAAACCGCAACAGTACGGCCAAATGTTGCAATGACTTCAACTCTTTCATCAGAAAGCTTTATACGAAACGGCTCGACCGTCTCTAAAAGATTTTAAGACTCTGATGAAAAGTCTATCACCACCACCCACCCACCCCCAGCGACTAAGACAGACGCATCCCCACGGATACCTGAGAAAGAAGAGGCACGAGAAGTCTTTCAAACACCGTCAGCGGCTCCAATCCCTAGTAATATTACAGCGTCCTTGTTGACCCCTTCCCCAACACCCCAAATGAGAAGAACTCAAAGCTTGGGTTAAAAAGATGATGTCCACTCATCCTTCGAGAGAAGTGTAAAAGAAAGAAGGGAACCCAGAATTGAAAAAAGAAAGCAAGACAAAAACCATCCCATTACCACCATCACCACCACCACCATTACCTTCGACTTCTACTCCCGTGGCATGTCGGACACGTATAGCCGTTTCCAAACCACCACCTCACCCTAGTAAGAGTATCAGCAGTGAACAGTGGGTGACTTATTCAACAGAGAGAGTCCTGATTGAGAATTTGTTAGCCAGCATTTACTACGATCCAGCCCATCCTGCGGGATACGAAGAAGTTCAGAAATTGTATCGTGCTGCCAAAGCCCAACTGAAAAGTGTCCGTTTACCTCAAGTGCAACGCTGGTAAAAAAGAACAAGCCACGTACACCTTACACAAGCCCATTCGACGAAAATGTTCCAGAAATCGCACCCGAGTGGAGGGCATCGATCATCAATGGCAAGCCGATTTAGCCGATGTCTCTCATTTGGCCACCTACTATCGTGGCTACAATTATTTGTTTTGTGTGATCGACGTCTTTTCCAAATTTGCCTAGGTCGTACCATTGACTTCCAAATCGAGCAATGAGTTAGTGCAAGCCCTAAACCTGGTGTTGAAACAAAGTGGTCGTCACCCTCTTCGATGGCAAACCGACAAAGTCACCTAACTTCTGAACCAAGCTTTCCAAAAAGAATTAAAGACATTCATTTTTAACACCACCGAGAATCCCGAAACCAAATCTAGCATCGTGGAACGTTTTCAATGCACCTTGAAAGAACGCATGTGGAAATAGTTTACGCATCAACACACTCTCAAGTACATCGACGTCTTACCGCACGTGGTCAAAGCGTACAACCAATCTTACCATCGGAGCATCGGATTCCCCCCCCCAAATAAAAAAGAAGTGACTCCCGACAAGAAAGTGACCGTCTTTGAGCGCCTGTTTGGTATGTCTCCGACTGTGGCTGTCCCCATGAAAGGTGGAGTGTTGACAACAGGAGATTGGGTGCGCATTATCAAAACCAAACACATTTTCGACAAAGGTTACTTACCCAACTGGACCACCCAATTGTTTCGTGTCACTGGATGAGTGCATGGCCGACATCCTGTCGTCTATAAATTGGAAGACATGAACGGGGAAGTGTTGAAAGGAACTTTTTACTTGCCCGAGTTACAACGAGGGACCAAAAAAGAAGATTACGACATCGAAAGCATTTTCGATCGAAGAACCCGTAAAGTGGGAAAAGGAATTGTCAAAGAAGTCAAAGTGTGTTGGAAAGGATATCCTCCCATTTTTGATTCGTGGATCGACGCTTTGCAAGTCATCTACTATAAAAAGAAGTGATCTTCATGCCGTTCAACACTGCCTCAACCACAACAGTGACCACTTCTTCACCGAGTTCTTCTTTGCAAGATCTACAAAATCAACCCTTGTGGGTGTGGTGTGGAGAACGTGTGCCTAAAACGCAAATCGTCTTGTTCTGCCAAATCTTTGTGGTGTATTGTGTCATCGGTACTGCCATCGCCAATTTGAGTTTGCAACAAGGAGACAAACAATTATGGACTATTTTATTGAGCAGTTGAATCGGTTACCTTGTCCTCAACCCTTCCTTGGAATACTCTACCAGTAACAACGGAAACCTTGTGTCCAACGTTAGTCACCCTTCTAACAGTCACCACCACAACAACAACAACAACCCTGTTTTGGACACTCCTTTGACCTCTAGTGACCCCTCGAAAAGCAGAACTCTGGAATTATGAATAACCAATTTTACTTAACTTTAACCAGTGACAGTTCCATGGACGTGTTTCTCTACAATTCTTTGTGTTGTTTCACTGCCAAATTACCTCAGGTCATCCAACTGGATCACGAAGCCCATTGGGAAGTGGCTTTGGTCTAAATCATTCATCCCACACAAATCCTAAACCTGACCGAAAATCAAACGATGTTTTGGGTCGAAATCAAGAATATACAAGTACAAGAAAACTTGGATACCAACGATTCTAGCTTTTACCAAGCCAGACACCACCACAAACCAATTCTCCCCAGAGCCTCTATGAGATGAAAATTTCTGCAGGCTATTATTTCAATGGTCAACATTTGGTGGACACAATTGCCAGTATTTTCGACACACAGTTTGGCAAAGCCCTGACCAAACAGAACAAAACTGTCACGACCGAATACCATAAAGTGGCTCATCGCTTACAGATGAAATTTACGGATGCGCAAAAGTCGTCTATCACTTTTAATTCCAGTTTGTTTGGCATGTTAAATGGAGAGAAGATCACATTATGTAATGACCAGGTTTCCCCTGACATCAGCATCTTCAGCAACAGCCGATTTTTTAAGTTATTTCGTCACCCGGTAGAACTAAACGAAGGATTGAATTTGATCTTTGTGTTCACCGATGTGGTGGAGTACAGTACCCACATCCGCACCGTTACTGCGAGTCATTCCTTTCAAAGTGGATTCTGCCGTAACTACTAACGAGGAAAGTGGAAACACCTATCATCTTCACCGCGAATTTGTACATCCTCGTTATTTACCCGTCAGTAAGTCGTATTGCTATCAAAGGAGATCGGGGACAAAATATTACATTCACCAAAGGGAAAGTCACGGTGAAACTCCATTTTCGAAAACGATTTTCTAACGACTTGTAAGTCATGTATCCTGTGTACCGAGGCGTCGCTCGAAAGCGAGTACATGGTTTAGGAGATATATTGAAATCGGCCTTGTTCCATGGAGAGGATTTGTATTTGAATAACAAACTAGTCAGCAGCTGCATGGATACTTACCCTTACCGAGCATACCTGGAAAATCTCTTGACGTACGGAACAGAAGCCAAGAACACTCATCTGGATGCTTGCGTGGTATGGAAACCTGACTCGGCAGGTAGCTTTAACGAAACCGAAACGGATATATCTAAAACTCCCAAAAATGTGGGATTTATAGAACGACGAAACAAAATCAAAGGACCCAACAAAATTTTAGAACTGATGGATCGCTTGCATTTGGACATGTGGTTGCAAGAAAAGTATTTACTGAACGGAGTGGATATCCGCCTGAGACTGAATTTCAGCAGTACCGTTTTCCAGTTGATAGCCCATGCCAACGAGTACAAAACCATCATCCAAGAAGCCAGACTCTACGTGGGAAGCGTGGAAGTGTGACCTAAAGTGGGAAACGACATCAGCCAGACTTTGAGAAGAACGACCGCCAAGTATCCGATACGACGCGTGAAAACGAAAACCTTCACCATTGCCAATGGACTTCGATCCAAGATCGAAGATAATCTGTTTCAAGAACAGTTACCCAAACGTTTAATCGTTGGTATCGTCAGCAACGACGCCCTCAACGGGGTCATCACGGCCAATCCTTTCGAGTTTAAGCACTACAGAGTGTCCAAGATCGAAGTCAGTCGCGATGGCATGACCTTGTGCACCAGACCCTTCGAACCTAAGTTTGCCCAGAAGAATTACTTGAGATCGTACTTGTTGCTGTACGAAGCCAAGGGATTGTTAGGGACGAACACCAGTCACGGCGTTTCGTACGACGATTATGCAGGAGGCCATGCTTTGTTGGCCTTTGATTTCACTCCAGACCAAGGCAGCAAAGAGGGACATTTCCACCCTATAAAATCCGGTCAACTGCGCATGGAACGTCAGTTTGCAGAAGCTCTAACTGAGATGGCGAACGTCATCTTGTATTCCGAATTCGAAAATACTCTAGAAGTCAACAGTTTGAAAGAAGTGATTCTAGACTATTAGAAGCTATGGAAGACTCTTATCCCTCTTTGAAGGGTGGAGAATCTTTGGAAAAGGAATGGAAGGATATCTTGAAAGCAGAACCAAAAGACAAAGGCGAAGAGGACATGGTGATGTTCAGATGGTTAGAACAAGAACAATATTTAGTCTCCTGTTTTGCCAAACACCTGGCGGAAACAATTACAGGGTTGAGCAAGAAACATTGCTGTTGATATTGAAACGATCATCCTAGTCATATTCAATACGATCAATATCTGATGAAGAGTCAAGAAGAAAAATTGGACAAGTGTCTGGATGACGCTTGGGGTCTCATCTCGGAAGAAGCAGTGTTACATTAGTGGTATAAAGACTAGAGTGGCGGGACCCTTTTTTAACATGGAAGTCCCTTTGTCGCCAGAGTACCCCACTCTACTACTGACATATACCGACAACAAATATCTTTTCTAATGTTATATTATGTTTAAAAAATCTCTATGATGCCGAAAAAACCACATGATCCATTAAAATTAAAAAAAGTTTTATTCTCTCATAATTTGATTATGCATGGTTAACGCAAGATATGGTGACATAAATAGTTTTCTAGCTATGTTCAGACGACGTCTGTTTGATCCCTCTTTACAGATCTGGTCAAGTACAATAGTCGATCCATCAAAATATGCTTATTATAGTGAATACAAGTCGTTATTTGATACTGAGACATATTGAACATTATATCTAGTTTTCATTTTCCAAAACAACATTTGCATCTTTTCGATGTTCTAAACATGATTTAATGACAACGAGGAAGACACGCTAAATTGAAATAGATCAAAGGGTTTACAAATTACATCTTGAAGAAAATATCAAGTGTGTAGAAGATGAGTAACATTTTGTATGTATATGTACTTCTTATACCAATTTAAGATGAAAATATCTCGACGAAATGTATAACGTCAACCCTTCAGTTGATAAATTTACAAATTAAAAAATGTCCACTCAGAAAAAAAGCCTGGTTAAAATGTTTCAAAATATTGTTATTTTGGTTTTAACAAAGATATGATCTGTTAAAAAGTATCAATATCAGCATCTTAACAAATGTATTTTGCTATACTGTTTATGGCGCACTATTTATTTTACCGTGTTTTATTATGTTAGGCCCAAAGTACTGAATAAACTTTTTGTTCTGTTCTGTTCTGTATTTCAAACCTACAATTTCTGTCAAATGTCTCGCAGACATACACTATTGTTCTGATTTGTGTTAAAATAAAAAACAAAAACAAAATGTTATTACAATATTAAAGGCAAGAATGGTTGCGACATAGGATAAGGTTAGAGAATGAGAATTTATTTCAGTGGAATTAGAGATGAAGAAATGACCTAGACAAATAGAACCATCTAAATTTAAATTACCCAGACAAATATAGAACCATCTAAATTTAAATTACCTAGACAAATAGAACTATCTAAATTTAAATTACCCAGACAAATATAGAACCATCTAAATTTAATTACCCAGACAAATATAAAACCATCTAAATTTAAATTACCCAGACAAATATAGAACCATCTAAATTTAAATTACCCAGACAAATATAGAACCATCTAAATTTAAATTACCCAGACAAATATAGAGCCATCTAAATTTAATTACCCAGACAAATAGAACCATCTAAATTTAAATTACCCAGACAAATATAGAACCATCTAAATTTAATTACCCAGACAAATATAGAACCATCTAAATTTAATTACCCAGACAAATATAGAACCATCTAAATTTAATTACCCAGACAAATATAGAACCATCTAAATTTAATTACCCAGACAAATATAGAACCATCTAAATTTAATTACCCAGACAAATATAGAACCATCTAAATTTAATTACCCAGACAAATATAGAACCATCTAAATTTAAATTACCCAGACAAATATAGAGCCATCTAAATTTAATTACCCAGACAAATAGAACCATCTAAATTTAATTACCCAGACAAATATAGAACCATCTAAATTTAATTACCCAGACAAATATAGAACCATCTAAATTTAATTACCCAGACAAATATAGAACCATCTAAATTTAATTACCCAGACAAATATAGAACCATCTAAATTTAATTACCCAGACAAATATAGAACCATCTAAATTTAAATTACCCAGACAAATATAGAACCATCTAAATTTAAATTACCCAGACAAATATAGAACCATCTAAATTTAATTACCCAGACAAATATAGAACCATCTAAATTTAAATTACCCAGACAAATATAGAACCATCTAAATTTAAATTACCCAGACAAATATAGAACCATCTAAATTTAAATTACCCAGACAAATAGAGCCATCTAATTTAAAACAATCGCGTTGTTCCGATTGCTATTGGATACTAAATTAATAATACACGATTTCTCAAAGCATAAAGTTCTTAGCAGAAACTCAAATTTGAAATATTGTAAATTTTTAAATATAGCTTAAGATTTCACGAAATAAATGAATTTCATGAACCAAGTGATTTTATGCTGCTAGGGTGAATTTACCAAGACTATGACAAGAAAAGCTTATAAAACGTGATTTTATGTTCCAAGAATGCAATTACCAAGATTATATCAAGAAAAGCTTGTAAAAAGAAACAGTTATTAATGGATAGTTTAAAACTGGATAACAAAAGAAACAAAGTCAAGCTGACTGAAAACTAGATTACGAATGAAATCAAAACTGGTTTACGAATGAAATCAACGATATGCTGACTGAAAAATGGATTATGAATGAAATCAAAACACAGGCTGGCTGTTGTTATAAGCTAAAATACAAAGAAGATATAATGTCAGTAAACACTAACTTCAACACAATAATGTTTTGACTTATATTAGGACATAGGGACTCGAAGGCTATTTTGTTTTAAGAAAAGAGGTTTTATTTTCTATAATGACACCATTATATGTTTTATTCACTCAAACAGTACTCTACGAAATACGGAATATATGCATTTGAGACCGTGGTCTAAAATGCGGAAACTACGATCCGGGGTTTATTTTGGTAAAGCAAATAAAAACAGAGGACATACAAGATAAAATCATGCTGGTATGTTTATGGATTAGGTATGGCTGCAATCCATGATCATTTCATTTTACGTATGGACTTGTTGAACTTAATATAAAAAATCAATTTTATAAAACAATTAACTTAAACAAACGGCAGAAAGTTTTCCTGAATGTAAATGAATTAATACTAAATTGTCATATCATGTAGTGAAAAGCGTGACGAAAAATCCAATTAACAAGATAATAACTTGAAATTGTGCCCTCAGACTTTGTCCTACCTGTCTTGTTTCAGAATTATTGATGGCAATGCGATGTAAGAGGAAACACAATAAATAAGGTTTTTACAAATTGTTTTTTTCTTAACGTTGTAACTGAATCGAGCTCAACAATATCTAATTCAAAACAGTTCAATTAGTTATGGTATTTCTTTTCAAAGTGTAATGTAAAATTCTTAATTAGATCTGGCAAAGACACATGGTTTGGGCTAGAGTAATGAGACAGAGTCTCGAGTATCCATGGATATCAAATAATTCTTGGCAATCAATTCAAATCACACACACGACTCTGTAGGACACACGGTACTAATGATATGGAAAAATGGGAACCAGCCTGGAAATGGGTGAACATAAAATAGAGTAAAATGGGGTTTGGCTGACCAGGATTGGTTAATAATGTAAGTTATGTTTTAGGAAAAAGAATCTTTTGAGAGCGTATCCTAGTTGTAAGTGAAAAAAAAATAGAGACATTGTTTTATTGATGAAATTTCAGTCCTTTAACAGTCTTGAGTTTGGAACACTCATTACTAAAAGTAGCACCTGACTCTTTGGTGCGGAATTGAAAGCACATGTTTCAAACACATGCAGGTCCAGAAAATACCGCGGCTCATATCCTTTCCTCTACACAGAAGCTGACATCCAGGTTTCATCTATACTCATAAATATAGGTTTGATTATGAACACTCAGAAATTTTAAGTTATTGAATTTTTAACATCATGGTGTTTGCATAGGTTTACTATGGGAACTGAATTAGTACCGTGAGTCCTGTAAGGAATATTAATTCTGGACTAGATCCCATAAGTAAATAGCTGGCAAAGAAAATACACTACTTCATAGATAAGTGCAAAAAACAGGCTCTAATTCAAGGTTTAATAAAAACTGATTGCTGACTCCTTGTCGTTTATTGTTAAGATATATTTTGCCTCTGTCATAAAAATATCATACATAATTTATATTTCATTTCCAAAATACATTTGTTGATAACATAGGTAGTTTAATATTTGAAATAAGAAAGGGATCTGTGATATTTTAAGCGTTTGAAACAAGAAAGGGATCTGTGGTATTTTAAGCGTTTGAAACAAGAAAGGGATCTGTGGTATTTTAAGCGTTTGAAACAAGGAAGGGATCTGTGGTATTTTAAGCGTTTGAAACAAGGAAGGGATCTGTAGTATTTTAAGCGTTTGAAAGAAGGAAGGGATCTGTGGTATTTTAAGCGTTTGAAATAAGGAAGGGATCTGTGATATTTTAAGCGTTTGAAATAAGGAAGGGATCTGTGATATTTTAAGCGTTTGAAATAAGGAAGGGATCTGTGATATTTTAAGCGTTTGAAATAAGGAAGGGATCTCTGATATTTTAAGCGTTTGAAATAAGGAAGGGATATGTGATATTTTAAGCGTTTGAAATAAGGAAGGGATCTGTGGTATTTTAAGCGTTTGAAATAAGGAAGGGATCTGTGATATTTTAAGCGTTTGAAATAAGGAAGGGATATGTGATATTTTAAGCGTTTGAAATAAGGAAGGGATATGTGATATTTTAAGCGTTTGAAATAAGGAAGGGATATGTGATATTTTAAGCGTTTGAAATAAGGAAGGGATATGTGATATTTTAAGCGTTTGAAATAGGGTAGGGAACTATAGTATTTTAAGCGTTTCAAGGGCATACTATTGATCATTTAACCGTAAAGAAAAATTCTGTAGGAAACGTCATTCTGGTTGTTTCACGCTCATGGTTCATTTTTTTTTGGGGGGGGGGTGTATGCGGGAACGGAGGGGGACATTCTGCCGTCACTTAGATACTCCTCTTTACATTAGCTACATCCTTAGATGACTATAAAATTCCTCATCAAAAATAACAAAAACTTTAAATCACCAACATTAACGCTTATTACAGAACAGATGTTCCTCGTCCAAGGACATATTGCTACATCGTTTTTTTTATAAATGTTTAATGTTAACGTCATTTGTCCCAAAACAAATACCAATTTATCCTCTTTAATAGGCTGGTTTCTTTCTTCATGAAAAAATAAAACATTATTTTCTTTGTCAGCTTAAACAAAACAGCAAAACTTTCAATAACGCAACAAACATGCAACACCTTCCACAACTTTCCATAACGCAACAAACATGCAACACCTTCCACAACTAGCGATGTGGACAAACGGAAAGAAAGGCTATTGTTCAGGAATTTGACGATCACAAATCTTACATAATACTTTCCCATACAGAGCATTGGACAAATTTCCACACGTTAATTGCATAATTAAAACTTATTCTTATTGTGAGTCAACCTGTTATTGTATCTATAGGAAAATAATATTTGTCGTCTAGATTATATCCTTTATATATTTATCTTCATTATAATGATGAGCTGAATACCACAGCCATTATTTGGAAGGCAGGATTTATTGGGTTAATGGTCATGCCAATTAGCTTATCCATTCATTCATTTATCACTAATGGGTTTGATTCTCTCCATTCACCATTAATGCGTTTCTCTCCATTCATTCTCAAAATGAGTTTTCTTATCACGCATACAAGAAGCATTTTTCTTAATGGTATATTAAAATCCCAGAATCCCACAAATCCTATTATACTAAAGTGTCCAGATTTTCTTTACAAATTTATTTTATAAAAATATAACTCTTTGTTTGAAGCGCAATAAATTAAAGTTGAATATCAATATCCTTGTCAAAAAGTTGTTTTTCAAATACAATTGTCTTTAAGTACAATTCCATAATAGTGTCAACTTTTGAATAAACCCAGTTTATTATTTCTTTAAAGGTGATCCCTAGTGACCGAGTGACCGAGTGATCAAATGTGCTCGCCTTTGTCGATTACTTTCATCTCACTTCTGACCGCGTGGGTTCGAGTCTCAGGTTGTGCATATGTGAGAAAGCTTGCCAGTAGCTTCCTGTGGGTCGGTGGTCCTTCCCGGGGTTTCCCGGTTTCTTCTTCCACCAGTTATACTGACCCGTAGGTATAGACTATAGTGTGCAGAAAAATGGCTATTTTGCTACACTATTAGGCTTAAATCCTGTATACTTGACTACTTTGTTTCACTGTCAGGCCTACATCCTGTATACTTAACTATTTTGTTAAACCCTCAGTCCTAAATCCTCTACACTTGACTATTTTGTTTCACCGTCAGGCCTAAATCCTGTATACTTGTTTGTTTTACTGTCAGGCCTAAATCCTGTATACTTGACTATTTTGTTTCACTGTCAGGCCTAAATCCTGTATACTTGTCTGTTTTGTTTCACTGTCAGGCCTACATCCTGAATACTTGACTATTTTGTTTCACTGTCAGGCTTAAATCCTCTACACTTCACTATTTTACTTCACTGTTAGGCCTACATCCTGTATACTTGTCTGTTTTGTTTCACTGTCAGGCTTAAATCCTCTACACTTCACTATTTTACTTCACTGTCAGGCCTAAATCCTGTCTACTTAACTATTTTGCTTCACTGTCAGGCCTAAATCCTGTATACTTGACTATTTTACTTCACTGTCAGGCCTAAATCCTGCATACTTGACTGTGTTTTGCTTAACTGTCAGGCCTACATCCTGTATACTTGACTGTGTTTTGCTTAACTGTCAGGCCTACATCCTGTATACTTGACTGTTTTGTTTCACCCTCAGGCCTAAGTCCTCTACACTTGATTATTTCGTTTCACCGTCAGGCCTAAATCCGGTATACTTGTCTGTTTTGTTTCACTGTCAGGCCTAAATCCTGTATACATGACTATTTTGTTTCACTGTCAGGCCTAAATCATCCATACTTCACTATTTTAGTTCACTGTCAGGGCTAAATCCTCTATACTTGATTATTTTACTTCACTGCCCGGCCTAAATCCTGTATACTTAACTGTTTTGCTTCACTGTCAGACCTAAATCCTGTATACTTGACTATTTTACTTCATTGTCAGGCCTACATCCTGTATACTTGACTATTTTGCTTCAATGTCAGGCATTTATAATTAATTTTATTAATATCTAGTTAAGATCTCGACATCTTCTCTCTGTCTTAAATACACTGTTTAACTTAGAAGGAATATAACTCTGAAAGGAAAGATAGCTTGAAATTTTGCAAAGGGTGTGTTTTGTTTTAATTTAGCTCAAAACAACACTGACCATACGTTTGCTAAAATCATAAATCACTTCCAAACTCTTCTATGCGATCGTGATTGTATTTTTTAAGAATTCCGCCAAATTGATTCACTTACCGCTGGGCAGCATTCACGCAATTAATTTAACTGGTACTATTTTGGTTTAATGATTGTTTCATACATTCGGGTATTAAAACTATTTTAAAAAGAATCTGAGATCAACTGCATGAAAAGAAATTAAATTCGCTAAAGGCAGGACTCCAATGCCAACTGTTTGTTTCAGTACCTACACTTGACATTTAATGTAAACCCATCAGTAATCGAAAATGTATCCTTCAATTATTGGAGAAAGGTCGATGGTACATATTTTTAGTATCACACTGATTATCACCTGTCATAAAATTTGTATTCCATGTTTTACTAAATTCCCATCTACCCAGTAGTACTGAGTGAAACCGGCGTAAGGAAAATAATGCGCAGAAAATAAGCACTGGTTATGCAACATTTGCTTCAATAAAGTGTCAGTCGTACAGAGAAGTATTGATTTTTTAAAACTGAAACCAAACCGCGACGTAATCAAGCTCACTATTTTATTTAAAATTAAAAATTAAAGTCATGAAGATAAAGAGCTATAGTAACCAAGCTGAGTCGGCTCATGGCGTCATTACACTACCATTAATTGTCAAAATTACTTCTACTGGAAAATTCACTAATTCGCGAGCTAGCGTAAGGGAAAAAAATGAATATTTCATAGTTATTATATTTGTTATAATATTCTTCAAACAAGAAAGCTATTGCCACTCCAATTTCAAACCTCTGCCTCATGAACTCTATTTGATAGTGAATCTGTTTGTTGTTGTTGTTGTTTTCTTTCTTTTTTTAAATACCAAACATCGACATAAAAAAAAATATCTGTCAATGCTTTTTTAGCAGTCATTTGCAGAAAAACTATCGTAGCACAGAACTAATGTGTAGAATGAGAAAAAGGAAATGCATGCTAGTTTTAGAAGTATACAATTTGTTTCCTAAGTCCGATATGTATCTGAAAACATCTTAAATCTTCATATATGAAACTTTCATGCTGAAATGATGGACTTTTTTTCTTTCCCATTTGGGGCATGAAGATAATATCAAGATTATCGATAGATACATAAAGATAACAATAAAATACAATACGAATAATTTTCTTATAAGAGAAATGAATAGTGCGCAGAATTTACATAGTCTACTCTAGTCTAGTTATTGAGGTGAATAAATATTCTGCCAACCACCAACCCACCTCATTTTCTATGATATCCTTTTAATTCAGTTACAGTAAACTTCTGGAGCTCAATAAGCACAAATACAGCTTCCATCATTTCTTTAATTATTAACACTTGTTTTGCTTGCTTTCAAAACGCTAGTGGTATATGGTCATTATTTTCAGTGGGAGAGCAATGTTGAGCAGTTCCATCATGTGAAATATACAGCAAAGGCCACGTTTCCTTAAAGCTAGTTAGGTATTAAACAGTCGACAACAAGTTTTTGGTTCTCCTCTATGTTTTATTAATTTTGTATACACCTGTTTTAAATATTCTTCATAAACCTTTCGGAAAGGCTTTGTAGAGAAACCTCAACCACGAACTATTGCGGGCCCTGGATGTCAGCTAGACACGATGTTAGATGTAATTAACTAATTGTGGGCCAGGGATGTAAATTAAATGCGATTGGTGCAATTAATCTGAAGAAAAAAAAAATCCACTAGAACCTTTAATTTTGATCATCCTGTGAAACGTTTAACCCTTTTCCAACAATTTTCGATCATAGTTTTGCATTTACAGAATTGCAAAATGGGTAAAAAAAAGGGTTAGTTGGTAATTAAAAAACACGCAGGAAGCATCCCCATAACATTAAAAAAATAGTACAAGCTTCACATGACTGATCCCTTTTTTTGTATGGATATTTGATACAGATACAAAACCCATGTTTAAAGCATTTCTGTATAATATGTTTGTCTATATGCCTTTATTCTAACGTCTTTCTAAATAAAAATTATATATATATATATATATATATATATATATATATATATATATATACCTACAGCAGTAAAGAAAGAGAACCTCTTCAGTTAACTGAATACACGCGGAACTAAATGCATCAGAACGCCATGTGCCTGCCTCGACAGTATTCAGTCGATGTTTGACCTTGTATTTTGTGATGGGACTGAATCATTAGAAAGCAGTGATCAATTTACAGGAGGTACGAGGACACTGGATCGATGGAACTGGAATACGTTATTATTCACTATGCAAATTTTCAGTAATTACTGCATAGTAAAACTGCTTACATTTCGTGCTATAGACTGAATATCGGACTTTTATTTCTAGCATCATTATGTCCAGAGCGAATGAAGGATGCTAGGTCTGGTTGAAAGGCAGATGGAACTGAATATTTTTACTTTGAGCTGGCTTGAATAAAGGCTAGTTAACATGATGTGGTTAAATAATTAATTATAACTCTTGTTCTAATATTCAAAATAGTATACATTACTACAGTAGTTTCCTTTTACGAAAATTTGAATTGGAAGACATATTAGCCGATGACAATGTACCAAAAAATGTCCGAATGGTCCACACAGAAAAGAATTCATAAAGAAATTCATTTTGTAAGAACGTTTGCAGACATGGTCAGGAGTTTCAAAAGGAAATTCGATACAACCATTTCAAAAGACTTCCAACAAAATAAATGGCTGCAGAAGATGGTATGTAATACAAAAGACCTTGGAGAAAATATGTGTTGAAACCGCGCAGTATTTCTCACCACAAACCCAATTAAAAAGCAAAAAAAAATTTTTTTATACTAAATATCAATTTTTTTCACTAATATGAAGATTTTAAAGACTTTCCTTTGGTAGCTGAGTTCCGATTACATCCCTGTCCATCAGTAGGAAACAATCCGACTACATCCCAGTCCATCAGTAGGAAACAATCCGACTACATCCCTGTCCACCAGTAGGAAACAATCCGACTACATCCCTGTCCATCAGTAGGAAACAATCCGACTACATCCCAGTCCATCAGTAGGAAACAATCCGACTACATCCCTGTCCATCAGTAGGAAACAATCCGACTACATCCCTGTCCATCAGTAGGAAACAATCCGACAACATCCCAGTCCATCAGTAGGAAACAATCCGACTACATCCCAGTCCATCAGTCCACAATATTCCGACTACATCCCTGTCCATCAGTAGGAAACAATCCGACTACATCCCAGTCCATCAGTCTACAATATTCCGACTACATCTGTGTCCATCAGTAGATAAACAATCCGACTACATCCCTGTCCATCAGTAGAAAAACAATCCAACTACATCCCTGTCCATCAGTCCACAATATTCCGACAACATCCCTGTCCATCAGCCAAAAAAACAAAACAATCAAATTACATCCCTGTCCTTCAGTCCACAATATTCCGACTACATCTCTGTCCATCAGTCCAAAACAGTCTCAACACATCCCTGTCCACCAATCCAAAACAGCCCGACTACATCCATGTCCATTAGTCCAGCACTTCATTAACTGAGCATCAACGCCAGATTGATTTATGTTAATTTTTTTAAGAGGTTGCCATATTCACAGTGCAGGATGAGTTATGGAGAATGGTGTTTTCTTCATTTAAGAATGTGCAGGATGAGTTATGGAGGTTTTTTCATTTAAGACAGTGCAGGATGAGTTATGGAGAATGATGTTTAGTCTGGAATTTACCAAATAAATACATTTTTATGATCCGCCTTAACGTATCATCTCTATCTGGATCGTTCTTTTTCAAGTCTTTTGCCTGACTAGTTCTCACATATTTCAACAGTTGTTAATTTATTTCAATACTTGCTTTACCTAGTCTGAATTACAACTTGATTTTGTCTAGTATGAATTACAACTTTCATTTTCTAGAATGAATTACAACTTGCTTTACTTAGCGTGAATTACCGATCTACAAACGGTCATGTACATACCGTTTCGAGATTGCTTAAATTAGGCATAATAAATATTACTACAAGGAAAAAATGTTTGTTTTTGGAAGAAATAAAATTTTGTTTCGAAGATTGTTTCGATCGTTTGATCGGTGATAAGAAATGTGGCGATAAATGTTGTTGCGCAACAAAATACAAAAAAAGTCGTTAATACACCCCAGAAATGTAAGCATTAAAGTATTCTAAATGTTACGGTTGACATTACTTTAGATTACACTGCATTAATAGTCTATACTATTCATTTACTGCATTAAGTCTACATTATAGGCAGTAATGCAGCATAGTTCTTGGGTCAAGATTTTTTCTGTTACCAAGCGAGATTGCGTTTATAAATTCTCTATCTTTCCCTCGCTACATCACCTACTTTTGCCTGTGTCTAGCAGTGTTAAACAATGATAGCTTTACAATATTGTACGATTTAAACTACGTTGATAGTTTTACAATATTGTACGATTCTTACTGTTCCGATCTATAAAGCCAATTAAATGCTTTCAAAACAATTTTCTTGTCCTTCGCTACAGATTTCCTGTTTCCTAAAAATCGATTGTTTCATACATATGCTATTACAAAGAATGCACCTTCGATAAATAAAATAAAAGCGATTCAATGTATTATAATCGTAAGCACGATATGTAGTCATGTGAGGTCAGTGCAAAATCGTTTGATTTCATATCATCTTCTATCATTGATCATTTCCGAAATTTTTGGGAAATTTTGTTTCCATGGTAATTTCAAGGATGGTTTACTAGTATCCTTAACTCCCAGTTTGCAAATGTTCTAAAACACATTCGAGATATGATCGATATGATCTATAGCTGGGGTCAGTTATCTACAATTGCACTTAAGTTTTGTCTTTAGCTGGAAACCAACATTTCAAGAGAAAAATCAATGAATGAAAATCTCGAATTATACAAGCCAAGTGTACAATAATTAACAACCATAAATGAAAATCCTAAACGGTCATGTAAAACTGTACCATGAAAATATTCTTGAATAAAAAGTACCAGAAACAAAAGATAAACAAGATAAGAATTGAAGTTGATACCATGGGTTGAACGCAATGTTTTCAAAACCTGTTATGGGTAAAATGTATTGATTACACCACGTGTTTCAATGATTACGTAACACACGTTTATTAATTATATTAGTTTAAATATAAACTATTGGGTGATATTCCTGCATGAATTAGTTCTAGATATAATGGTGAATATTCAAACCATGCTGCATTATTCAGCTACAAGTTGTGTTTTGCAGTAAAATTCCTAACGTTTTTTACCATAAACCAGAACTAATATATGTGCATTTGATGCATGAACAAAGGAAAGCATACATAAGAAACCTATTGCGTTTGCACACGTAATATAGTCCATCACTTCAATAGATATAAACAGAAACCAGTCACTTTTATTAGATCAATTAATAACTACAGTGTGAGTAGCTGCCTTAATGAAGGAGTTAGCTTTCGAATTCACAGTAACTGTTTGGTATTATCACAATATACTGGTGCTGTACATTTGTATCGAAGAACAACAAACATCACAGTTTATCTACAGAATGAACAGATCACGTTAGAACAATTAGCAAATGATTCGACTCTTCTGATTACCTCACACAGAGCCAAGGCTTAAAGCAGCTTACCAAATATATCCGAAAACTGGAACTACATGAAAAAATAATGCAAAGAAACAAAAGAATTAATTCGTATCCAGACACTGTCGTTGACGCTATCGAAAAAGTAATTCCTTTCAGTCACCATTGCTAAGCGTGCAAGACAAATCAATAGACAGCATATAACCAAAACCTTTCCAAGCCAAGTCAATCGATAACGAAGCACAGCACACATAAAGTTCTAAATGTTACTCTATTTTTAAACTCATTTATTAGATCCCATTAAAATGACATTTGTTTTCCTTAACGTGACTCCATTTATTATTATTGACTTTACTGCCCTCAGACGGCCAAGGACCTTAATGTGATTGTCTCTGACAGTTGAAGAGAAGCTTTTATCAACAAAGCCGGCAACGTTCTGCGAATTTAGTCCAAACATAGAACGTTCAACAAAAAGGGTGGTAAAGATGCAATATTTGTTCTCAAAACGCAACTGTCTAGTCTAAACCGAATTTAGGAAACGTGATTTTTTTTTATCTTCCTGATCAATCAAAACAATTAGTTAACACTATGACGCAAAGATTTTACTCGGAGCTTTGCATTTCTCAGGAAGTTAAATTATCTAGCACCACTGACTACGTTCTATGAATTTTAATCGTTCTTATCTAACCTAAATACGAGGGCTATTTAAAACTTACTGAGTAATTGTGCTTTAATAGCAAACAGTATATCTCCTCAAAGTAATTCCCATGCACATCTTCACACTTTCTCAGTCTGGCTCTTCAATCATTATCATTTATGGTGTGTTGTTCATACACTAGACATCTTCAGTTCCAACCGCATTGCCAAAACAACTTGAATATAAAGCAGGGCTGTACGGACTATATTGTGAAGTGTGATGAGTGCTTCTTCAGGAATACGTTGAGCGAATCATGGTCTGTGCTGGTGTTTATCAATCCAAACTTTATTTTGTTCCCTTGAGACAATTCAAAAAAGTTCATCCATGTTTCGTCATCCGTGACAGTCTCATTGACATGTCTCTGTTCACTCTTTTTCAAATTTGGCGAGTAGCTGTTTGGCTGTTTTAACCCGTCTGTTTTTGATCGGCCGTCAACTAAAGCGGAGTCCATCTTGCTCAAACCTTTTTGAGTTTTAAATCAGTCTTCAGTATCTTAAACAGCTGACAATTTAATGCCGGCGATAATAAAAAATATCTTCCTTTGTATATTTAGCATGCTCATTAATTGTCCCCTTACAGCTGGACATATGCCATTCTCCAAACGATACTAATTCAGCTTCGACAGTAAACCCATGGAAATACAAGGATATTAAAACACCACAAACTGGTAAAATTTTCAGGGCTCATTATCAAACCTGTATTTCTCTGTATTGAGATCCATCCTTGATGCAAGCATCCGTGTGGAGAAAGGTGTATGTCCCGCGGCATATTTTTAACATACATGTGTTTGGAACCTGTGTTTTCAATTCCACAGCTAATGAAATAAATGCTAATTTCCCTAATGAATGTTCCATAGTCAAGTCAGTCTAAAAATGACTGAAATTCCATCAATAAAGCATCGTGTTTATTTTTTCAGTTAAAATTAAGAATAGCATTCGTTTTACTAAACATTTTCTTTTCATTATCAACCAATCATGAACAGCCAAACCCATATATACTTCACTTTTATCTTCACCCAATTCTAGACTGGTTCCCCATTTGTCCATATAATTAGTATCGTGGGTCCTAGGACAGCGAATTCTAGACTGGTACCACATTTGTCCATATCATTAGTATCGTAAGTCCTAGAACAGCCACTTCCTGCTTATCAATCGTGAACAACGATCTTTCAGAAACGTGGATCATTATCAATAGATTCTCACTCATCTTTAAAACGATTAAACTACCCTAGAATTATAGGTTACTTGCGAGAGCTACATCCTTAAGGCTTATTCAACTCGGTTTTGAAATCAGTTGATGAGTACCTAACAGCGCCTCGATTTTGCAGTGTGCTCTTTGTTGAGTAGCAGAATCGTTCTCCGACGACAGTTTTACAACACATTAATTTACGTTACATTACACGCATACATCTGCAGGTGAAGATCAGTTGAACGATATTTTGTCTTTCGATCGGCATTAATATACTAACTGGTTCATGTTGTTGTTGTTGTAGGGTTTAACGCCATTTTTCAGCACAAGATGGCGGCCAGTATTAATGGTGGAGGAAGAACCCGGGAAAACCCGGGAAAGAATCACCGATCCACGAGAAGTTACTGGCAAGCTTTCTCACATACCCACAATGGCCGAACCCGAGACTCGAACTCACGCAGACAGAGGTGAGATGGTAGTGATCCGTAACGGTGAGCGCTTTAGACCACTCGGCCACTCGGAGCCCTACTAACTGGTTCAAAGAAAGGGAAAAGTTATAACAAATTTTTCAAAACATTTAAAATACCCCACGTTTTGATAAATTATCCAGAACATATATTGATTATAAGTCATTTGGTTTTTCTTGAGCTTTTTCGATTACAGAAAATTATTTCATGTATGCTACATGCCCGTCATTATACCAATGAAAACGCCGTGTTGCCAGCAGATCTAGATTGCATTGTTAGCAAGTGTAAAGAGCAAGTACTAGGCACTGCATCTAATACAATGGTTCTTAACCTATTGGTAGGGGCCCAAATCCGGGTCGCCATATTCTGTTGAGTGGGTCGCCAAGATCAATTTTAATAATTTGAAATTTCCTACCGAAGTCTTTCTTAACATTGATTAGAGTAAAATTTATGTATAGAATGAACACGTCGGGCTTTCTAATTTACAACTGAAGTTGTACAGAAGTCTTTGGAAATGTGGGGTAAACTTATGTCTTCCAGCGGGAATCGCGCCAGGGTTTGACACCGCTCGGTCAAGCATAGACCCCTGGCTTGTAACAGTATGTTATTATGTTATTACGAGCAAAGTGGTTACTTGAAGTAAAGGGTTCTAGGGCAAACATTTTATCTATTAAAATTTCGACTTTAAGAAGTACTCTTCGGGTGGAATCATACCATACTATCATATATCAGGAGTATTTCTTGTCATATTCGGAAATTAGTGTTAGCTATATTAATTGTATGACTTAATAGCCCTCGCTTCTGACACTTGGTTACATTTCCAGAAAAAGGAAGCAAAACGTATTATCATGGTATGGATTTATACAAAGTGTTATGCATTCAGGATGATTTTCCTGTATAAACACGTGAGATACGCACCCATGGAGAAAACTCCCCAAATCAATAATCATCTATCAACTAGCTGACACTGAAAGCGATTTATTGCGGTACGACGTGCACAAACAACATGGTTCAGTAGCAAAACTTTAACACAAAAATTATTTTTGTCTGGTACATGTACATAAGTTTACACGAAATTCAAATTGTTTTCATTTATTAAATGCACTGTTGTATTATTTGTTATCTCAGTCTAACTTGTCAAAAGGTGTTCCTGGGATAGGTCCACTTTCCAGCACAGCAACATTTGACTTCACGCAGGCAATTCACAATGCACTGTTTGACGTCATGCAAGCATATCCGCATGACGTTGTTTGACGTCATAAAGGCGTATTCACATGGCATTGTTTGATGTCATACCGACAGTTCACATGGCATTGTTTGACGTCATACATGCATATTCACATGGCGTTGTTTGACTTCATACAGGCATATTAACATGGCCTTGTTTGATTTCACAGAGGCATATCTACGTGGCGATGTTTGACTTCATGCAGACATATTCACATGGCGTTGTTTGACTTCATGCAGACATTCACATGGCGTTAATTTCATACAGGCATATTCACACTGCGCTGCTTATGACGTCGTACAGGCATATTTACTTGGCGTTGTTTGATTTTATACATGCATATTCACATAGCGTAACTAAAGTTCAGAATCGACTGTTGAGAGAAGTAGACTTAACCTTCGTAGACAGAGGCTGTGTGCCAATATAAATATAAATCATAAAAAAGAATCTATGAAAATTAAATTGTGAAAATAAAATCAAAATTTATGGGCTAATTGCGTGTGCAGATAGCAATTACAGTAGATGTCTGATGATTTGTTTAAGGATGTGGATTTGGACAAAATTTGTGTACTGAGTTTTCAAAGCAATCAAATGGACTACACAAACCCTCGTCCATTTTACCTAGGTGACGTATTCTCAATTAAAATCCTCTTGCAGCGATGCGCATTCTCCTAAAATAAGTAATGTAAACGATATGCATTTCACTACGTAATAGACTTCCTCTCTTCTGGCACTTGTTTACATTTCCAGAAGGAATACGTTTGTCGGTATTCCATTATTGTCTGTAGTTCAAATACAGCACGGCTTATTATCTTCTTCCGTTTGACGGTGCCTATCCAAAGGTGTGAGAGATACACGAATGCGAGCTATTTATCTTTGATGAGCTATGTACTATCTGACTTTGAAAGCAAATTATTCCGGTAGAACGTTTACGAATAACATATGGTTAAATGTGAATATAGTGACGAGACGAACAGAGTGCGATGATGTTGAAGAAAATTTGAATAGAAGCCAAAAGAAAGCTCGATATTATCACATGGTGATATTATGAGATAAAACTGTAGTTTGCAAATGCTTCGATTGAAACATTGTATGATTAATTATCGACAAAGATTATGCACATTGTAATGGGCAATTCTTCGCGAGTGTATGGATTTGCAATGATTTTGTTTTTCTTAAAAAACACAAAAAGTGAAGAATCTTAGTTATATTTCATAAAATATGCAGAAGTATGCATATCGACTGAAATTCACTGCTCAGTTGCAATAACAAAAATTGCGTCCATCATATTCTTCACGTACAGAATGTTGCTAGATAAATAGGGGGATGCAAAGCATGTGTTTAGTTGTAATATTAGACTTCCTGCAGCACTCTAGCACTATTACTTTTATTGAAGGACTAAGAAAGTATTCGATTGGAGCACGATAGATGTAGTGTTGCATATAGAGGCTAACTTGGTCTTCAGCCACTTGAATCGATATTAAATTAAATTAAGTTTTCACAATAATAATGAAAAAGCTGTCCAAACATCGGTGAATATTCTCCTGATAATCAGAAATCAATGTAAATAATGTGCATTTTATGACTTAATTAAAACTCTCGCAGCTGATACCAGTTTGTATTTCAGAAAAAAAGAACATCCGTATTCCATCACTGTTTGAATTAAAAACAAAGTATCCCTGATGTACAATGGTTGACGATATATTTATAAAGGTGCGAGATATACCCAAATACAAATCCATTTTTATCTGATTAGCTAACCACTAATTGGGATATAGTCACATTGTTCCAGTAGAAAATGAACAGACATCATTGGGGGATCATCAGGATGTGTCGATGTTAACATACCTTCCATGGGATACCAGAACGAAATTCAGTATCCTATGGTCACGTGATTTTTTCTTTACGTCTTTGTAGCATATCCAAATGGAAATATTGTGAGAAAAATTCATTAAATAATGATTACGTCCGATCTTTATTACCAATATAG
>JAECUM010021546.1:0-15385 GCA_016617855.1 Megalonaias nervosa | reverse complement strand
GTGTGTTGTGTGTTGGATTTTTTTAACGTAGCTTTAACAATTTTTCAGTCATATCGCTACGATGTCTGCAGTGTGGCAGTTTATAGTGATGTCTAGCACTGGGGCATCATGCTGCAGACATGTAGCATGACGTCCCACCCAGTCACATTATCCTGACACCAGGCCGACCAGTCCTAACACTAACCTCTTAATGCTGAGCGCCAAGCGAGGCAGCTGTTAGTACCATTTTGTAAGTCTTTGGTATGACTCGGCCGGGGATCGAACCCACGACCTCCCGCATCCGAGGCGGACGCTCTAACCACTAGGCCACCGGAGCGGTCAGAGAGAGAGAGAGAGAGAGAGAGAGAGAGAGAGAGAACTTAGATCTGTCATCGTGTTTTCCCTTTTTCTGGTAGACATGCCAAACAAATACATTACGATAGATCCATATATATGACGTGTATGCACGATTTTTTATTTAATTTGCATGCGGATCCCCTAAAATGTATCAAGTATAGGTAGCCCATTGCTCCTACAATGTTTCAAGTAGAGGTAGTCCACTGCCCCTAAAATGTATCACGTATAGAAAGCCCATTGCTCCTAAAATGTATCAAGCATAGATAGCCCATTGCCCCTAAAATGTATCAAGTATAGATAGGCCATTGCCCCTAAAATATATGAAGTATAGATAGGCCATTGCCCCTAAACTGTATCAAGTATAGATAGGCCATTGCCACTAAAATGTATCAAGTATAGATAGGCCATTGCCCCTAAAATGTATCAAGTATAGATAGGCCATTGCCCCTAAAATGTATCAAGTATAGATAGCCCATTGCCCCTAAAATGTATCAAGTATAGATAGCCCATTGCCCCTAAGCTAAACCTTGATAAGACTACTAGTATGCCTGTTTTCTTTTAGCAATGTATTTCTCTGCGTCTTTTCTTCTATCCCAAATCCATATTCTCCCATACCGTAGATGATGGTAGCCATGGCTCCTAATTTTTTGTCAATACTTTCTGCCAATGGTACTTCCAGCAGCAAGAGGGGGTCGACCGACAAAAAAATTCCAGCCGACAGCGTTTTACCGTCAAGTGCCTATTTTGGAAAACCCGGGCTAAAAATTTGTTTTTCATTTTTAACCAAGTGATGTTGACTCATTAATTATCCAAAGGCGAATCCGAGGCTTGTATAAAAATAGCAACAGGAAATGACTGCAACCAGGCTGATAGATGCTGAATATCTGTTGAATGACTTTCCTGGGTAATTGTTACAGGTTATTTTTTTTTTCAGTTATGTGTGAACACACCCCCTAAAGAATCGCTCAGTGCGAAACGAAATTTTCGAACGAAATTTTAGAGATTCAGAGGGCTGTTCAGGCTGAATTTTAATTTTGTAATCAAGTACACACACCCCTAAGTGAACTCCGAGTGCTATAAAAATAAACATCCTTATTTGGGTTCGGAAGGGGCCCAGGCAAGTGCACCTGGGTTACGTTTTACAAGTTTACAATTACCCATTCAACGTTATTTCATCTTTTCTCAATGCATCGCAAACACACACACACACACACACACACACACACACACACACACACACACACACACACACACACACACACACTTATAAACATCTTTTTTTAAAAAAAAATGCCGACAATATGTCAGTCGCACTCTGTATGATTATCTTATTTCACAGCTCTATATAAGGTACTATTTTCTGACCTTCTGATACTGTGTTACAGTAATATTCGCATAAAGTATTGCACAAGTTACTTACCTTTGTGCTATTTATATCAGCAGTAATCGCATAGAATACTGATACATTCGCACCGACAGATCAAAAATTAGTTTACAATCATTTAACAGAGATTTTATTAAGTATCTGAGGATTTTAAAAATATTCCTGTTCTATTATCATAACCGGTGTTAATTTTTGCCGAGCGTGGGGAACCCCGTGTGTTGTTATTAGTAATCAATTTGTCACACGTGACCTTGGCAATGTCTAGATTGTGTGTCGAATTGGAATTCCGGCAATTTGCTGTAGTTGAAAAAATACATTACTGTGCATACTGAAATATTTTATGTTCGCTGACTTAGTGATCTGTAATTAAATCGTTGTAATAATAATAATAATAATAATAATAATAATAATAATAATAATAATAATAATGAGTGATTCTGCGCTTACTATGGAATCTCGTACGGCTAAATTAGCTCGACAGCGACTTAATGGAATTAGGAAATATATTCCGGTATGTGATTCTGTCAAACAGCAACTACAAAAACACCAGGAAGCTCGTGAGGAATTTACAGAAGGTACAGAGCAGTTATTTAAACCAATTGTCGAACCAACAAAAAGAATTGTTACAGCAACGGAGGCAACACAAAAACTCTTGCGACATTACCTGCTGATATTGCTGGTTGTCTTCCACCCCTTCCACCACCTCAAGTTCAAACCCCTCCATCACCTTTAGTTCAACCACCACCACCAAGAGGTTGAACCAACATAATAGATAAATTTACTGAGAAAGGTATTGAAGCTATCAAGGATCCAGACCAAATATTTTGAAATTGCCGCCTATGGATATAGTCGTAGAGATCAATACTTAGAACCTGAATATGTTTAGACTCTAAAATCCGTCGATTGGGTCAGAGATGTATTTCGCGTCGCTATTAATATTCAGCAAATCAGAAGGGACGACAATGAATTTGAAATCTTTAAACAAGCAGTAGATGAAAATGCAGAATTAAAAGGGAAAGAAAACATGAAGAAATGAAGCAATAACTTGAAAAAGCGAAAGAAGAAAGGAGAAAATTGGGTGCAAAAACTAGGTCTAAAACAAAAAAAAAAAAGAAAAGAGAAAAGCTGAGTCAGAGACACTCCAGCAGCGAACTCGAGAACCACAACCAGATCCTCACGACAAACCACCTGAAGGAGCAACCGGAAGTGGCCTTGCCATGCGCGATCGACGTCGTAAAAGACAAACATCGCCGGTGATTCAAGATAAACTTTGTCCAAATAACATCCTCGCTCATGTTGAGAAACTAGAAATTCTGATTGGTGGAAGACGAGCCGGCAACAATTCCCACGAAATCATTAATGAAGCAGCTGCTGATTGTCAGCATTTATTTACCGATGGCGTCATGGACAGTAGCGTCCATCGGGTGCTGATCGATGAAATTACCGACGATTACTACAGTGAGTGATCAATTAGTTCGGCGATAACAAAATAATATGATTATACACAATGCCTAACGTGGACCCGAAAACGTCAGGGTGATAAATTCACGATTACCGGTTTATTGCGTGATCTACAGAGATGGACTCGATTCAGAAAGATAGCCCCAAAAGCTATCCCGATTGCAAAACAATTAGGCATGAAAGCCATCGAGGTTGTTCGTGATTAGGGTATTGGCACGGTTGGTGATGTTGCTGGTAAAGCATTCTCGGCGATCATAGTACAGATTCGCACGATTAATACGATGAAAACCACAGCAGAATGCGAAGCATTCCAATAAAACTTCCCAGCACCGAAGTGATGCCAGCAAGTCTCAGTAAAATAATATATCAAGCAGCAAATGTGCGGTTGAAAGAATAAGCTGGTGGGCCATCCCTGACACAACAATCCGCAGCGGAGATAGACAAAAATAACATAACTGCAAACCTAACAGCGGGTAGTGTTGTGGCCCGCCGTCGTCGGTTATATTGATCGGTGTTAGAACATCGTTTAGGCAGCACTGAATTTAATAAAATGTTCAAAGATGTATCTGATCCCGCATTCGACATGGACGCACCAGTACTCAAAGACGAGTCGGTGCGTGATTATCAGTATTATTCTTATGAAGCACGAGAACCAAGCCAACGTGGACGAATCGAACTACAAGTCCAAGATGCATCCAGGTATTTTCTACCTGCTGAGGCATTCAATAAAGTTCAGGGTAGACTTTTGAGAGATAACAATGATACACACGCTGCAGATGACAAACGCGGATTCGTTGATAATGGTATCATGGCGTTATTTAAAAGTGCCCTGCATATGATTGATAGTAGACAAACCGAAGTATGTCACAACAACGTCGATGTTGCTACGATGATACTCGGTCTTGCAAGATATTCCGATGATTTTTCAGGGTCTGCTGTTCCATCAATGATGTTCTCAAAGGATATTACTGACCATCCTAATCACATCAGTCCAACAAAGAGAGTTTTAGCTGGCGGTGATGACGTGGTAACTGGAATCAGTGAAGAATTCAGCCTGGCATTTGCGGCACGGCGATCTGAAATTGATGCTCAAGGTAGATTCAGTTGTGTGATACCGCTGTCAAAAATCTTCGGATTCTGCAGACATGTTAGGAAAGTTATCTTTGGGGCCAAACAGACGGTTGAGTTAGTTCGAAAGTCCACTGACAACGATGCAATCTGGCGAGATAATGCTGCAGCTGCAGGTAAAGTATTTATTAACAAAACTTGCATTGAGGATGCCAACATTAACTCCATCAGTAACAGAAGAAGCGCGGTTGTTATCGTTCATGGATAGTGGTGGTAAGTCAACGTTGTCGTGGCTGACAATGACCACAGATTCAGTTACAAGCACAGCAAATTCATTTGCATGGCAGATAGCATTTCAACAGGGAATTTCAGAACCACGACATATATTTATTGCGTTTCGAGGTAACACTAGGTTAGAAAATCAAGAAAAAAACCTAATGGTGTTTGAGAGATTAGCAGTGTCTACGATTTCGTTAAGAATAAATGGACATCAGGAACCATCCGAAGACATAATACTGAGTTTCAAACAAATAACGTAGCACGGGCATATCATAGTCTGATGAGAGTCATGGGGCATGATCAGAATGTTGATCCTGGTTTGCAGATATCTCAGGTTGATTTCTCAACGCTGTATCCAATCTATTACTTTTCGTTGGAAGACCTTGATTTGTTTAGACAATCTGGCATTGATATACACGTGCGAGCTACTGTTAAAGATATACATGCTGGTCCTGGTGGTTACAGAGCAATAGCTGTCATACTACAGGGCAAAAGAATGTTGCTTGAAGGTGTTGGCTGACGAATAAAAGTCGTTGTTGAAAACATGTAAATGTTTTCCAAACATGTAAATGTTTTCAAAACATTTAAGTATTTTCCAAATATGTAATTAGATCATTCGTGATGTTATAATATCATAGCATTACGTCAGTGTTACTCTGACACCCCGTCAGATTAAAAAGTTGTAATCGGCATCACAGAAGAATTCTGGGGCAAATATATCTCTGAATTTAACGGAATTTCAAGGCCCAAATAAATTATTGTTGACTGAACGTCAGCTCAAACACTACAATGACGCCAAGAAATCAAACACTGGCGTTCGCCTTGATCTTTCTGTGAATGCGATCAGCGACTCACCAAAGACCGGCGGTATATTTCCACTTCTAGCGGAGATACCAGCGCTGATTGCCGCTGCTGCAGCTCCAGCTGTTGCAAAAGCAGCCGAACTTGGTGCCGTTGGAAAAGCTGTCGGCACGGCACTGAAGAAAGCAACTGGACACGGAATAAAGACCTCAAAAACAAGAGGTCTACGATTACCAGGAACGTGCTACGGTCAAGGTCTGAGACTGTAGGGGATGCTTCGTTAAAGATACCCATGTCCAATTTTGATTTACTTGATGCTGCTTTGCGATTAAACATAAAAACTTCAGAGGTCTTTTCATGCGTGATCAGTTACTGGAAAAACCAAACCGTGTTGAAAATGGTATCATTAATCTCGATGGCCGCTCTGGTCCAGGTACCCATTGGGTTGCAAACACGGTTGATCCACGTGTTGTTTGTTTCGATTCGTACGGATTGACTCCACCGAGAGAATTTTTACAGTGTATCAGCGGACTGCGAAGCACTCCAATCTGGTATTCAACATTACCAATACAGACAATAACGGATCTACCAATATGTGGTCCAGAAGTACTTACTGTACTTAACGCCGTGCCAAAGGCATCAGCGCCGCCCCATAAGGTCGTGCATGAATGTACCGCCCGTCGGTATTTTTTTTTTACATAAAACCAAGTTGGAAGGGGGCCAGCCAGTCCCAGTCTAGGAAGGTGTTTGTTTTTCAGCATGATCATATCAAATAGAACAAATCAATGATGAACTTCAGCGCAGAATCAAATCTATAGCATTAAAAGAATCAAAGATCGCTATTAAAGTATACGATCCAACGCTGAGCACCGCCATTGAAATATCGACATTAGATTACGCCGTTGACATATACAAGTCGTCGATCAGAACCGTGTTGGGGTGGCCGCTGGAAGTGCCATCTTTTGCTAGACTACCAGAACCAAAGCTATATGATTATTTGTCAGATCAACGAATATTTATGAGAAGACCGAGGTATTTAATATCCTGGATAAATCTTGGTGGTGCAGACGATCAGTTAGATTTTAGTCTTCTGGTGGATATCGATGCTCAAAGGAGATATATCAGATTATTTGTCTCGGGTGGTAGTAAAGAATGGGTTTACAGAGATTAATTTTTTTGCGAAAGAAGGTTAAGGGTTTTCCAAAAATCAGATATGTCTGGTAAAGTACTTATCGATAAAATAACGCAGGAACATGAAAATACACAGATCAATCTGAGAAAACTCTTTGAGATGTATGCTCTTGAATATCCGAATGATAATCTTAAGCAAAGAATCGCTGAGACAGTACAAACATCTGAATCAGGTGAAATCTAACGCGGAATACTTTCAAAAATCTGTGTTGGAAACAGTAGCTTACTCTGATGATAGTACCCCAGATTACAAGACGTTTCTTGATCATTTTAAGATCACCGAAGACCAGTTGCGTATGTTCAAACCACTGGGGTTGGATATCGATAAATTTCAGCGGGATCTCGATGGCATATCGACGAATATTTTCCATAGATTTATGCGGCATGGGGCAAAATAAGAGCCCCTTCAGATATTCTCCGACATAACAATGATCCAACAGGTGGTGCTTATCATTTATCGCCAGGCATTGTCAATATCACATCGACGATTTGTGTAAATCTAGTCTGTAGTGCAGTCGACGGTAGCTCTACAGCGTCTGGGCAAGCATCCAAAGGGCAGGCTCAGCAGGGATATGTTCCTTACAGCTTTTCTTCAGATGTCCCGCCAGGTAATTTTATTGTGTCGGTGCCCGTTAATCCTGTTTATCTACGATGTCATAATCCGTCGCTGTCACGAATACATTTTCGTCTAACCGACCAGGATGGTAATTTATTGGACACACGTGGTGAATAATTGACTGTTAGTTTGTATGTGCGTGACAGACCATAAACTGCCAAAGACCCCAAAATATATCGCATTCCATCGCCAATAAAAAAATAATACATCATTTTTTGTCGTTAAGTTTTGTTGTTTTTTTTTTTTGGTACCGGTGACATTGCTATTCCACCTAGGTGGAGTCATGAGATGTAGCGGATTCCAACACAAGATTTTTTTAAAACTGTCTCGCAAGCGAACTTACAGCAGCCCGAGTTTCATATTGTCGAGACAACTCTGATCGTATTTCCTCAGTCGCGCTCTCCAGTGGAACAAATTCAGCTATATCATGTTGTTCGTGTACATCCTCCAATGACAATTCCATTTCGCGTTTTAGTAATTGGATAAATCTGTACTCTGCCGCTGGGGTATATCTACCCTCTTTCCGTCGCTACTGTATCATCTCAAAATCATCGTTGATTTTTTCAACATCAAGTTGGACCGCAAGGCCATCTTGCTGTAATTGTTAATCTCAGAGATAATCTCGTTAATATCTTCCTGGTTAATTATACAATAAATGCATTTATTTAATAAAAGATTTTGTCAAGACAAATTCTATAACGTGTTGCTGGATCGTGTAAACTTATCATGATGAATCCATGCATGGTTTTCTGCGCATATTTAAAGAAGTTTTTGAACTTATTTATGTCCATGTCGCCGGGACACAAAATATGATGAATATTTCGCAGTATATGTGTGTCAACCCCGTTAAAAATAACCAAAAAATTACAGTTGTCTCTGATCATTTTGGCGATTTGAGTATATCTCTGTGTAAAGTAGATGACATCTGTGTTTTTATGTCTGCCCCGTGAAAATATTCTGGCCGGATTTGCTTGTTTGTCAAGCATAACTTCATCGTAAACCACTAGATTGTTGATATCCCCGTCAAGAATCTCGACGCACGGAACATCATCGATGTCTGTAATAAATTCAATAATCTCATTTTCAGCTGCTGACGCTTCACTGAATTCCTTAAGAATATTATAGCATCGTTGGTCATCTACTGATAGCGCTACTAAATAAAGTTTGTCCCATTTGATCCACATCATTATCAAGTTGAGCAACAATTGAGTTTTACCAGACCCAAACGGACCATTTATAATAGCTCGAATGGAATTTGGTAACGCTGAATAATGCTTGACCGGCGTTGCTGGCGTGTTGCTGAAAAGTTAGTCACGTTCATATTGTAGAAATATAGTATTATTTATAATCATGAGTTTATATTGTGTTAGGTACAAGGCGGTCACGAATACAACCGGGTTAATCAGACAGCCACGTTGTAAAATAACACGCGGGTACTCACAGGTAAGTGTGTGAGATGCGGCATAAAAAAATATACGTTTGTGGCGTTGGATCGCTCTGCGATCGCTGACGGTGATATTGCTGAGACACTCGGAAAATTGCCAGGAGCACCATGGGCTAAGTACCCAGGGGAAAAACATCTTCCCGGATATAATTATTGTGGTCCTGGATCCCGACTTGATATTAGACTTTATGAAAAAAAACAACCAAAACCAGGTGAATTTATGGTAAATGCGATTGACCAATCGTGCCATACTCATGATCTCGCGTACAGAAAGAAACATCTGCAACAACGACCTATCGCGGCTGTCAAATTGATCCACACTCTGATGTCCATAAGGAATAAAAGCATACGAGAATCACTCTCGAATTGGCTTATTAGATCTGCGATGAGTGGTAAGTTAGCACTGGGAGCGGGTAATTAATTATCAGATAATTACATTATTGAGTCGACTTATTGGAGAGGTACATCAGCTGTTAGCAAACTCGCCGATGCAGCAGGTGTCACAAGTGCTGTTGCCGTAGATTGGTTGTCACGACAGGCCATATGGCAAATTTATTTAACACGTCCCAAAACAATTCAGCATGGACAGTTTGATGTCAGAACGCCTAACGAAGTTCATCAGGCAGATATCTTGTTTTTACCACATGACGTCATTAGCACATCACGCAAACGGCGCACATACAAATACGCGTTGACTGTCATAGACATTGCAAGTAGATACAAGCAAACTGAGCCGCTATCGACTACAACAGCAACTGAAGTCACAACCGCGTTTGAACAAATTTATCATCATGGCGGCCTGCGATGGCCACAGTTGCTACAGGTTGATTCTAGCAAAGAATTGCTTAGTGCAGTAACGACGCTGATAACAACATAACGTTAAAATCAGATGTGAACACACTGCGTTACATCGCGATCAGGCACTCGTCGAACGATTTAATCAAACACTTGCACAGCGACTGTTTGGACATCAATACACGCAGGAATTACTGAGCAAGGATAGATCTCGTGAATGGGTTGCGAGACAACCTCATGTGGTGGCAGCGTTAAACAACGAAGTCACTCGTGAAATTAACATGAAACCCGTTGAGGCAATTACGAAAAAGCACATACTACGATGAAAATCAACAGGAAACCAATAACAACAGCCAGTACTGGTCAGTAACATGACAGTCGGTTATTTATATGAACCTGGTGAACCTGAGGGTGGTGTAGCAAGAGCAACAGATCCCATCTGTAACCACGCATACAATTTCCAGCGTGGTAAGATCTACTGGCTGGCCTACAATCACAGACTAGATTCAACAGCTCCTCAACGTGGATTTGTCCATGAATAATTACAGGTAATTCCTGAAAATACACAATTACCACCAAGTTGGATACGGCGTCGCAGACCCTAGCTCCTCGACGTATGTTACATTCAAGACATGTCAGAACGACATTTTCGCGTGTGTGGCAGAGACTACTATCGATTCTGTCCAATATAAATTGTTGCGAAAATATTGCCACAAAATTATTGTGTTACAGCAGGCTGGGTGATTATTTTGTCGTTATTTCAGCGTCATGAAAAATTTAACATCAAGATCAAACTGGCACTGTTTTTTTTTTGTTTTTTTTTTTGTCTTCTCGCTCATAACCAGCTATTATTTTTCTTCACCGTGTTGGTTGCTAGTGTTGTTGATACAAGAGGTCTCGTCACTGCCTCTTTAACGTAGGCAACCCTATGTAACTGATATATTTTTGTGACTCGCGATACAGGCAGATAAACTAAATTTGACCGTTCGATGCGATCGTCTACAATCCAAATATTGGTATCTAATATTGTTAGCCCCTGCGACGAATAAATTGTTATCACATGACCTAGAGTCCATGGCGATTTTCAATCACTTAATGGGTTTAGTGACAGCGCCTGCTGTACAGCATCTACTGATACCTCGACGAAATCGTTAAGAACCAGTATCCGTTCCAGGAATATCAAAGAGAATATTTTGTCGACTGGTATCTGCAGGACGATAACAAAGTGGCAGCGCTGGTAATTTATCTTTGTGAAGCTCAAATAATTTACACTGAAGTGAATCACTGACGTTTTCTCGTGATACAACTATCAAATCATTAGGTCGCCATGAGTTCCAGAAATCAGACATTGGTGTCTCTGAAATCACGGTAGGCATTATTTCACACTGAACATTATCTGTAATCTGATTAGCGATTTAAACCGTCGTAATCTTTCTTAGCTCGATCGATGGTCATACAATATTTCTTCGTAGCCAATCATATGGAGATTCTCCTGTAAACGGCGGAGGCTGTCCCTGATCGCCGCATATGATAATTGCCGTGTTTTTCGTCGACAGCCAGTCGAAAAAAAAAAACATTTTAAAACTATCTCTGGACGCGGTGCATATTTCGTCCCAGATGATGATTTTAGGAATATATTTTTGTAGCATTCGATCAAGTGTCCATGCAGCACCATGCCATCGAAAGAAACTGTGATACGTGCATGACTTAACTCGCCGCTGTTCCGTCTCTCTGGCAAGCCGTTGAGTTGGGGTTAACACAATCATGTCTGAGTTTTTAAATAATTCTATCGCACGTATTGTTTTACCAGAACCACCAGGACCATTAAGATATTACCGTGCTGTGTCTCATGATTGGATCATTACCAACGGTGACAATGATGGTTCTGATAATTTATCGTTTCGGTAATAAACGTAGACTGATTTAACATCAGCTGATTCAGAATAATTACATATTTGTTCACGCTTTATTCTCTAATAGCCCCAATGAGTCGCTTTGGTGTCGTCGATAAATGGTTTCACAAGCTATATAAAAAAAATTATTGTGCTATATGAGCCACAACAGACGACGTAGTAAAACAGTTACTGTGTAGTAACTCATCCTGTCGCCGTCATATTTTACCGCAATCTGTTTCATCGAACGTTTGAAAGAATCCTTCCGATAAAGTATATCAGTATCTGGTTCGTCACCTTGAAATAACCAGACCGATGCAGGGTCACGCGCACTAATATTATAAATCTCCTCAAAATTATCGCCGTCATAAAATCGTATTGTTCTTTCCAGTTAAAACTTTGTTACTGATTCTGTCCAGGTGCGTGAATTATGGTCTGTAATCGCTATTGGGGCGCCCTTACTACAGTATTTGCCAGAAGGATACAAAATCTCGTTCGTTATTGTTTTTACTATGATCGGAAACTTCAATGTTTCTTCCAACACCGCTACGTCATTTATTATAGCTCCGTTGCCAATAGAATTTTCCCATTGTGCTATTTTTAAATCCGTGATTTTTTAAGTCCGTTTCCACGTCTCGAGTTAATAAAATTGTCTCTGACAAGTTGGGCTACGCAATTTAACGTGCCAGTTCTCATTGGGGCAAGTGCATTAATATCAGGATCATTTAAACGGTATAGTACATAAAATACTGCGGACACTGGATACGCGTTATTGTAGAATGCTTTGTCTATTCCGGTAAATGTGCCTGGTTTGGAGCTTTTACTTATTGTGACGACATTGTTATGTCGCCGTGATTTCTTGCTAGGGTCGAGTTTATCACGAATAATCCAAGTTGGACCATCTTGGCTAACACATTTGACAATAAGTTTTTATTCTGAACAGATATCGTTTGTAATCCACAAGATTATTAATACTAGTCGCTGCTCGTTTTTCGTTCATTGTGGAATCAACGAAAATGCCATCGCCGTCTATCCTAAATGTTGACAAGACATGAACAAGCCCATCTTGCGCAAACTCATTTTTGGCTATTTTGATAAATTCGTGTAACTGTAAGTCAAATGGTGGACGTTTTTAATCTTTGGTTAATCTGTCAAAGTCAAATCTAGTGGAGTATTGTGGTTCAGTCTCCGATAATCTTTTCGTTCACGTTTATAAAATTTGTCTCTGCCCTTCTCTGGTTCGATCACCGATAATCTCTTAATTTCGCTTGCGGTTAATAATTCGTTAATCTGATTTCGTAAATATTTCTGCAGTTTTCGACCTTGGGAAAGCTAGTTTTATCCCGGTTAGACTAAAATACTATTCTCGCAGATGCTTTGCAACAGTAGAATTAGTCATTGCTGTGGTATATGATATATTTTCTTTAATATAACATAACTTTCCTTTAATTAGAAAAAAATAATATACTATATGTATGCCAACGGCAAAAAATAATTGCAGGTGGGTAAAGATCGGAGTAGTGTTCGTATGATAAATATCAGACTTGGCAGTAACAGCCCAAAACTTTGTCTAATATATGTGCGCTGAAAAGAAATTCTGAGATTATGAATACTGATGATAATGTTGAAATAAAGGACATACGAGACTAAGTAAAGAGATACATCAAAAATAATAATGTCGTATTAGAGAAAGTAAGATAATATAATGGAACAAGTTCAAAAAGATATCAAGGTGGATGAATTTAAGACTCATCCAATATTCGTTAATTACGAAGCGAGCAGAGCCGGTGCCATCAGAAACTGTCGTTTTAAAAAAACACAGTTGGATTTGTCAGCAACATGGGTTACATGATGATCACTATTGGAATTCCTGGTTGTAAAACAATGAAAATATATCATGCGCACAGATTTATTTATGAGTGTTTTATGGCATAATCAATGATGGGATAGTTAATGACCACATTGATTCCGATAATAAAATAACACAATACATGGAAAGACAGGCAAATACGAAAACAGCAACAACAAAAAAAAAACCAATTAGATCAACTAATCTTGAAACAGGAGAAATAAAGGATTTTATATAAATGTCAGCCGCTAGAAAATATTTTCATACTAATCCGAATTCAATGCAGTTAGTCGCAAATGGTATTTTGAAATCAGCTCATTCAAAGCTGTTAAATCAGAAAATAAAATTTCAGTATATCTTGTAAGGTAACCTAATTTATTCAGCTACATTGAATTGCCGGAATTCCAGTTCGACTCACAATTTTGACATCCCCATGTCACGTGTCTCGCTGTGCATTTTTGGGGGCCGGTAGAAATGTCGCCCCCCCCCCCCATCAAGGACAACGCCACTTTTGTTGGTAGGTTCCCGCAGAATCACTCATTTTTATTATTATTATTGCAGCATCGATTTATTTACAGATCACTAAGTCGGCGAACATAAAAGATTTCAGTATGTACAGTAACGTATTTTTTCAACTACAGCAAATTGCCTGAATTTAAATTCGACATACAATTTAGACATTACCACGGTCACGTGTGACAAATTGATCGCTAATAATAACACACGGGGTTCCCACACTCGGCAAAAATTAATACCGGTTATGGTAATAGAACAGGAATGATTTTAAATCCACAGATACTTAATAAAATCTCTGTTAAATGCGTGTAAAGTAATTTTTGATCTGTCGGTGCGAATGTATCAGTATTCTATGTGATTACTGCTTTTATAAATGGCACAAAGGTAAGTAACTTGTGCAATACTTTATGCGAATATTACTGTAACACAGTATCAAAAGGTCAGAAAATAGTACCTTATATAGAGTTGTGAAATAAGACAATCATTGAGAGCGCGACTGACGTATTGTCGGCGTTTTAAAAAAAATTTTATAAGTGGGGGGGTGCTTGCGATGCATTGAAAAAAAGATGAAATATCGTTGAATGGGTAATTGTAAAGTTGTAAAACTTAAGCCAGGTGCACTTGCCTGGCCCCTTCCGAACCCAAATAAGGGTGTTCATTTTATAGCACCAGGATTCACATAGGTGTGTGTGTGTGTGTGTGTGTGTGTGTGTGTGTGTGTGTGTGTGTGTGTGTGTGTGTGTGTGTGTGTGTGCTTGATTACAAAATTAACGAATTAAAATTCAGCTTGGACAACCTCTGAATCTCTAAAATTTCGTTTCGCACTTAGCGATTCGTCAGGGGGTGTGTTCACACATAATTTAAAAAAAAAAAAATATATAACAATTACCCAAGAAAGTCATTCAACAGATATTCAACATCTATCAACCTGGTCGCAGTCATTTCATTTTGCTATTTTTATGCAAGGCCCAGATTGGTCTTTGAATAATTAATGAGTCAACATCACTTGGCGAAAAATAGCATTTTTTAGACTCCCGTTTTGCAAAATAGGCCTCTAATAGTAAAATGTTGTCGGCTGTAATTTTTGGGTCGATCGACCCCCTCCTACTGCTCTTCCAATAGTTTGTCTACGCCCTCATTAGACTGTCTCGATGCTGTCTTAGTGGAACTCATAGGCCATTTCCCTTAGTTTCTGTTGACTAACGCTCTCTGATTTACCATTTCAGTCCCTTCCAGAGTATCCAGCTCCTGTCTCCCGCTCAAATCCACTGAAGTATCTATATTATCCAAGTCATTGTTGAACTCATTTTCCTTTAGGTGCTAGACACTTTTACAACTTTACAACTCTAGGTGGTCCATCTCCTTTTCCACCTCACCAGTTTGCCGAATGGGTTGTACTAGATTCCGGATCAGAGGACGGCCCATTTTGGTACGGGGACTTTTAAGATACCTCTCGGTTGGATATATTTAGCACAAACTACCTCTCTCGATGTGTCGGTATTCTAATTTGTTGTCCTTTGATCAGGCCTGCTTGAATCCGTGGTCTGGCCGTTTCGTAGACTATCCTCCCACGCTCTCGCACGACCTGGGGGTTATCTGACAAACAGATCTATCCACAGCGAATTTGTAGGTTTCTCCTTGACGGGAATAGTGCTGTGGCTTGCTAGGCCATCATTCACCTGTTCACCAGACTTTCCAGATCGTCAGCAGTCTCTCCTTGCTGTCAGCAGTCTCTCCTTGCTGTCAGAGAGAG
>JAECUM010021545.1:0-85376 GCA_016617855.1 Megalonaias nervosa | reverse complement strand
ATTTGCAAAATGCAATCAGGATTTATTTAATATCCAATGCTTTAGATAAGGTACAGCATGTTGTATGCTTTGCGCATAGGCATAGTCTGGTTCCCTGTTTTGTATGCTCCCTGCGTGGCACTCCGCTAAATGAAGCATACGAGACAGAACCAGACTAGCACAGGCAATGTTATGACGAGTATCTTCCCCTAATCTTGCGAGCTCTCACACAATTTCCATCGAGCTCAGCAAGATGTTGTCCAGCTGTTTAACCTCAATGCTTGTTGCACTAGAAAGTGATCTCCAGTTTAAAACGGCATGCACTAAGAATCATTAGCCACGAAAGTCAAAGAAGCAGAACGCAAAAGAGTAGTTGTGGATCTAACTTTAATGAAAAATGGTGAAAATAATTCCCGTGACTGGAATATGGCACGTCCATTGGGATTACCGGTATGACTTCTGATCGCGTGATTGTGAAGACTGCAAAAGTGAATAATCCTTTCATGACAGGGTTTAAGAATTTCAAAAAAAAAATTTGCTCTTGTTCGCCACAAGATATCTGTAGAAAACATTATCACCCAAGACATTCTTTTACAACAAAGAGATCAGTAAACTTGCAAAGACAAATCCATTATTTGGATTACAAAGTCAGGGGGTCACTGCAGATTTTGTTGGTTTTTAACTTTGCTGCAACAAAAGAAAGATCTAAAAGTTCAAGTGTAACTTGTTCAGGAGAAGATAAATCATTAGCTTCTTTGATTTTTGGATAAATGTGTTTTAGGATGAAGTACAATGAAACTGATGATAGTACACATTTTTTGACAAGCAGTAAAGTAACTGTCATTGGGTTAGAAAGATTTATTTGGCTTTTTGTATTGGCTTATACATAATGTGTTGGTCTATAATACTGCTACAAAGAGATTATAAGGAGACTGTTAAAAGTACGACTTTAAACTAAAAGGAAAATGAACTAATAAAATTATCCTATGAATGAACAATGCATTTGTGTGTTAATTGTGCGTGTTGGTTTATTTGTATTTTTAGAGAGAGAGAGAGAGCATGTTGTGCAAGTTGCAGTATCCGATTTCAAGCTGAAAAAGTATGGGTCAGATGAAAATTTATGAGTACATTTTTGACCCCCACATTTTTTATTTGACCCCCAGTTCTGACACCAAGGTTTTTATTTAACCCTCAATTTTACACCCCTGGGGGATACACTGTCAAAATAATGACTGCAGATGAACTTGACATCCTTGCTCATCATTCTTTTATTTTTAACGAATTTATTCATATTCATAGTTTTTATCAGTTCTTTTGCTTATATAAAGCTCGTACATTTTTACAGATTTAGAAACAAATTAAATATCACTGCCATTATCTTTAACAAAAACATAATGGAAAAATTTATAAAACTATTGTGTTTAGATGATTTATCCAATACTTGCTCTATATTCCAATTTACATTTCTAAGAAAAGTCTTTAATGTTCTTTTAAATATCCATAATTATACAGATTTACTGAAAATCTGCTTTATGTTCCGAGTTACACAAATTCAACACAAGGACACAACTGACAATTAAATAATAAGCATGGCAAGAGTCAACGTAACACAAATTTTTCCACTGGCCGGCACACAGAAATTGACTGGCCCTCCAAACCAAATAAAATTAATACAAAAAACTCAAATGGACTTACGGGTTTGTGACTGTCAGTATTAAAATACCCTCTTCAAAATCCACAGGCCAGTACCAGCGACTAAAACAACCTCTGCAGGGCACTTACACAAATAAGTATGCATCATGCATGCATAGAAAAATGTATCCTGCGTTGCATATAAAAATGTATCAATGCATACAGCCTGAAAAATACACGAAGATAATATATTGTACACTGGCTTCGATCATTCCATTTTTCATACCTTTCTGTTCCCATAAAACCCATACAGTATGCAGGGCCATCCATTAGATTTAAAATTTGGAGGGCGAATTGCCAAAGCAAACAGGGGTTTGGGGGACCCCCTCCCAATGAAATTATTTTTTTCTAAGCATCTAAGTGTAAAGTAAAATTAGCCAGGTAAATCACCCAGCTCCTGGCTGATAAGAAAAGTCCTGTAGTATGTATACAATTTATTGGCAAATGGCTATGTAAATTTTTGGCATCGAAAAATGTTATTTCAGATGCTGGCATGACTCTGGATAGGTGGTTGTCCTTAAGAAAAAAAAAATCACTTGCTATTGTCATCTGCGTCGTTATTGCAATCACCATTTTTATTTTCATAAAAAGCTTTGTAAATAAAAAAAGTTTCGTCAGAAACTTTTTATAGACAAAGAACTTTTGAGGAAACCAAACATTTAAAATAAACTGCTACAAGAGAAAATGACTAGAAATAGCTGGAAAGTTGGAACCTGCACACCCCTTCAAAGAGAAAAACATGACAACATCGTGGCAGTATACAAACACTTTCACCAAAAAAGGACAACTGGAATGCATAATGCTGGTATATATGGCAGAAAGGTAAGGAATTGTTACAGTTTGTGTAAGTGAACTTTCATTTTTGGTATTTTTCAGGCAGTTTGTTTTATTATTGTTTGGCATGCAGGATTTAATACCATTCACGAAGCCAAATGAAACCAATAACACTTTGTTCTCTTGATCAGACCAATCCATTCAAATGATTCTGGTTTTCAATCTGAAATTTTATACCAGTGTGATTCTTATTTCTGTCAGTTATACAGTTTGGTAAATCTCGTCATATTAAGTTTACAATCAAACAATTTTTAAACATGCACACATTTAACATGCAAGCACAATCAAGAACAAACTCTTGTCTCCTGCATGGATTTCAACACTAATTTAAAGGGCCATACATACGCACTAGATCCAAAACGTTTTCCCAACATCCTATGGAAGTTTTCTTTAAAAAAAAAAAAAAGAACAAAAAGACTAGAACTAGTCGGAATTAAACAAAAATGAAGCCTTTAAATTACTCTTAATTGCAATCAACAATAATAATGGAACAAGCTGTGTTCATTTGATTGCCATGTCATACCTCATCATATGTTATTAGGGAATTCAATTTTTTGAAAGATATTTGTATCTTTCATTACATAAATGCAATTGGCTCTAAATAAATACAATAATACTAATAACACTTTTTGACCAATTTAAGTCGGGACTTCACAGTTTTCCTAGCAAATTTCGGCTGCTATCTACCTTCAACCAATCAAATTACAACCTCCTTTTCGCATGGCGATCGGCCATATTGAAAGCGTCTGTCATGTTACGAGAAGTTATTTTCAACAAACCTTTCAAACTTATCAGTTACTTTCATGCTTAATGAATTCTAAAATGATCCAAATAATAATTCATTTGCTCGTCTGAAAACTATAGTGTCATCAATCAAAGCTGAAAAAAATACACGTTAACAATGTATACAAAAGTTGTTACATTTTGAAACATTGTTGCCAGTGAAACTAGCAGCCGACATAACGTTCCCAATACTTGAAACGAACCATTTGGTCATATTTCTTACAAAGTACACCGCAGATTGATACAGTGTTACCAAATCTATTGCAAAATTAGAAGGATTTAAAAGTAACATACCTGTTTGATTTGAATTTGCCCCTTTTTCTTTTCGTCGTGGAGACGACATTTTTTGGGAACTCGTCTGCTAAATGGGATTACCACGCACCCAAGTGTTTGCTAAAATGCACACCCTCCAGAGACAAGATCTCCAAAAAAAGGGTCGTGCAGCTGGTTGAAATATTATATCCAATAATAAACTACATTTTTTCACCTTTTTATAATATTTTGTGTCATTGTCAAAGCCGAATACATGTATATAATTTTCGCATTTATTCTCCCGCGCATCCATTGGTTTTAAGGTAAATAAATCTCTAAACAAAAACAATTTTTTTGGTAAAATTTAAAAACAAAAGGACATTCGTACCAAGTAAATTAAGCAATTCATTTTAAGAATCAAAACATTTACAATGTTAAAAGTTCATAATAGTTAAACAACAAAGAAGCAAAGGTTTAATTCCTGGTTAACGGTGTCAATACAGATATATGTAAAGTTAATTTTATCCGCATAATACCTATAAGGGATCTACCTTCGTCGTAACTTATATTAAAATATCCGTCATCAACATATATAAATGCATTTTCCCCCCTGGTGATTGTTTGAGAATTCGCTATAACATACGAATGTATTTGGCTCTTACATTTCACATTTATATATTAATATGTGCATTTAAGAGTATCGGCACCGTCCCGTTCAAAATGTATGAAGAACTCCAATATAGTCTCTATATTTGTTTCTCGGTACTGAGCATTACACTGTGCCCAAATCCTAATAAATCACATGTTAATCTAAAGATCTAAAGTACCTTAAAAGGTAAAATAACGGTGAAGTTCTTATCATAGGTTTTTTTGGAGGGGTTTGAGAGAGAGAGAGGGTGGGTGGTGTGTGTGTGTGTGTGTGTGTGTGTGTGTGTGTGATTTGGATTTTTAACGTAGCTTTAACAATTTTTCAGTCATATCGCTACGATGTCTGCAGTGTGGCAGTTTATAGTGATGTCTAGCACTGGGGCATCATGCCGCAGACATGTAGCATGATGTCCCACCCAGTCACATTATCCTGACACCAGGCCGACCAGTCCTAACACTAACCTCTTAATGCTGAGCGCCAAGCGAGGCAGCTGTTAGTACCATTTTTGTAAGTCTATGGTATGACTCGGCCGAGGATCGAACCCACGACCTCCCGCATCCGAAGCGGACGCTCTAACCACTAGGCCACCGGAGCGGTAAAAAGAGAGAGAGAGGGAGGGAGGCTCGACTGTAAACATTGCAATATGCAATGGGTCTCATATATCACTTCCGGATTAGCATCAATGTTTCGTTACTCGCTGGACACTGTCGCCAAAATACATACTGACAACCATACCATAATGCTCATATTCTAAACAATAAACAATTATCTTTAAATTGATACTAAGAATGCCTAAATCTATGAGGCGCCGTAGCAGACAAAAGCTAGTCCAATCAGAACGTTGCCGTTGAAATTTTAATGTCGTATGTTCAGAATTCCAATTTCACTTGTTGTATCAAAAGTGCTTGTCCTTAAAGTTCTATTTTCTAGGTCGAGATTTTAGATTGTGTCTGTTGAATTAAACAGTAGTGGCTGAAAATTATATTTGCTATGTCGAGGTTTAATATTGTGTCGTCTGAACTGCACGGCGGTGGTTGAAATTTCAATATCATGCGTCGAGAATTCCTAATTTACGTATTGGTTCAAAGAGTTAATGTTGAAAGTTCCATTTCATATGTTGAGTATTTAGATTTCATCTGTTGAATTACACAGCGTTGGTTGAAAATTCGATGTCCAATGTCGAGTTTCTAGATTGTCTCTTCTGAATTACACGGCGGTTGTTGAAATGTTAATGTCATATGTCGAGAGTTTCAATTTAACACGTTGAATCACACTGATTGTGCTGAAAGTTCCATTTCGTATGTTGAGTTTTTAGATTGTATCTGTTGAATTACACAGCGGTGGTTGGACATTTTATTGTGCTTGTCAGAATTTTTTATTTTTATATGGTGAAATGATGTGTTGGTGTTAAAAGTAACATTACACAATGTCCACTTTAACAATTCAAAATAATATCGAGTATTAAGATACATCATTCGTGTATTAAATTATGAGACGCCATTACATTTCATACATTTACAGTTTGAAAGTTAACATTCAGAGGTCGAGAATTCACGATGAATTTCTTCGCTAGAATTCGCTCTCGTGAACGGACCGCGTTATTTTTAAACAAGGAGGCTGCTTCTCTTTGCTGTGAAATTCAACAAATGAAATCTAAATACATGCCATTTGAAATAAAACTTTCATCACAAACAGCTACATACAACGTTTGAATTAGGTATTCTCGACATATGATATTGAAATTTTAACCACCGCTGTGTAATTCAAAATACACACTATAAAACGTAGACATAGAAAATAGAAATTTAAACCACCACTGTATAATTCAACATATAATATCTAAAATCTCGATCTAGAAAATGGAACTTTAAGGACATGCAATTTGATCCAACACGTGATATTGGATTTTTCGACATATGACATCGAAATTTCATCTGCAACTTTCTCACTGGACCAGCTTTTGTCCGCTACGGCGCCTGATACAAGCATACAGTCAGAAATCGCAAGAGCTGAGCTTTATGCCACAGTTATTCAGAATTTACCACCTGAGCATGCAGAAATTGCGAGATTGTTGGATATCTCATTTGTTGTGAGCTCATCTTCAACAGATTCTGAACCAGGGTCCAGCATCTAATGTCAAGACTAAGTGACAGACCATTTAGTTCAGGGGTCTCAAACACGCGGCCCCCGGGCTGCATGCAGCCCGCCAAGCCATATCCTGTGGCCCGCAAAATGATTGGCGTCACAAGGTGTCATGAGAGAAAACTAAGGTGGTGCGGCCCTTGGGCCATAGAAAACGCCCTCATGTGGCCCACAGGGTGGTTTGAGTTTGAGACCCCTGATTTAGTTTTTCTGGTCAAGGTTGTGTTTAAAAAAAAAAAAACAAAAAAAAAAACATGGCCTTTTCAGGCAAGTGGAACTGAAGTCGGGACATGTGTTTTTTTAATTTAAAAAAAAAAAAAAAAAATGTCATTGGGCCTCTGTTTGAAAAATTGTTTGAGCACTGGAGCAAAAGTACAATGGTTGACACCGGGTCCTGAAGGAAAACATCGATTTATGTTAAATATTTTGAGAGGCTAATAAACATCTGCGTCAATTTAATCTGAATTTTCTTTACTTCTTTTCATCATTAAAATACACCAATTCAACGTTGTGTCAAAACAATAGTAAAAACAATAGGGCCTATTCAATGTGGAGGGTGGTTACACCTATAATTATATGCATGTTTTTTTCTATTATTATATGTTGTATGTGCTATTGTGCATTATTCTATTAGTTCTATTATGTATATTCTAATTTGTATTATTATATTTTACATTTTCTATGCGTGTGTACGATGCACATTCTACATTGCATCTGTACACCTGCCAATACTTATTTTTTACGATTCTATGGTCTTAAACTAAGTAAGAGATAAGAGCTTAAACAAACAAAAAAGTGAAAATTTTAAAAGGACATTCATTAATGCAAATTAAATCCCAAATAGTTTTATCACCAGTCCTAACAAATAAAGTTCTAATCAAATTCCATTGGTATTACAAATAAGATCCAACCATGAAGGTGTTGATATGCCTGTACTTTTTAATGTACTAATGTAGCAATGGCCTGAAATGTGATGATGTGCCAAGTCTTTTGATAAATCACAATAATATATTCCAAGATATCTTTGCTTGAATTCATTATATTTCCAAATCTTATTGAGCACGTTGTAATTCCAGAGAAAAATAATTTGAATAACTAATTCTAGCCCAAATCAAATACTGGACACAACAATATGACCGATTCTGCTTCAAGATTTTACAGCATGACTGAATAATTTCGTCTAGATAAACAAGATTATAAAATATTCTACTAGACCTAGGTCGTAATTAGCATTTTCTGAAAATCCTGACTTAGTGGAATTTTCCATTCTAGAAAAATCTATTGCTAAAATTATAATGTAGAAGTGGTAAACACCAAGTAGACTAAGTATTTTTATGGGAAATTTCAATAACCATGACCCAGACCTGAATAAAAATGTTTACTTCTTTGATGATGATCCTAATATTAAACCTAGACTCTGAGCAAATATTAGAATTGTATAATTTGTTTACCCAAATAAAAACAAGATCGGTGTCTTTAGTCAGGAACACAGTGAATTTGATTTTAGACAATGTGAAGTACAAAATACAATTCTCCATAGCATATAATGAATTAAAAAATAACAAACACTGCAGATTAAATATACATAATAGTTTGTTACGTATGATGTTACAATACTGCAATTTGATGTCTTTATATTAAATTTGAGTGAACTTGTGTACACTATTAATATTACACGGGTTAACATTATTTATTGTGTCTTTTCAACTTTTAATTTTCTCTTTCAATCGATAGATATTACATTACACGAGTAGTGTAGTGGGGTACTATAGCCCTCATCATGCCAAAGAAGGAAAATCAGCCTGGGGTACTATGGTTCGCCGATTTATAGACCCAAAAAATCAACCTGGGGTACTATAGCCCACAATGGGAATTTTGTATTAGCACACGTTGGGCCTGTATAGCGCCAAGAGGAATGGAACAGGTAGGGTGACGTCATGGAACTGGTCATTGGCAACAATGTAGCAAGGTAGTACTGTGACGTCAGGCCACCTGTGTCATTGCCATAGACAAACACGAATCAGGTGCGTTCGTGTTTTATTAGAGTAGGTTTTATATATTCGTTTTTTTTTCCCATCAGTCTATCCTAAACAAATTATAAAATCGACTAAACAAATTTTTAGGGAAGAGAGAATAAATATCTACACAAATTATAAAATCGAAAAAAAATTTGTTTAGGCAAGAAAGAATTAATATCTTTTCGAGGCAATGGAGTGGCCCTGAAAAGGGCCATTGTTTGTTATGTTAACACCATTTCGTTAACATAGAGGGCATTACATAGGTCTTCTTCTCTTTCTCAAACTTCGTCTAACTTCTGGTCCCTAAATCAGAACTCTCTTCAAACACCCTTGTCTCTCCACATAGATCCTTCGTTTCCAAAGGGCTGTATCAGTGATCTGGGTAATTGCCCATGATGATCTGACATACATGGGATAGTCCGGGTTGAACAGCATCGACGATAGGAGGGTAGACGATTCAACGTTGGTCCACATCTTTGTACCGAGAACAGGTGAAAGGGAATGAAGTGAACCGCGTTTATTTATAGTCGAAGACCGGATCGAAACGGATTGAAATTGTTCACCAATCCCAACACGCGTTACAAAATTCAGTCACTTGGCGGAGTCTGTCTCCCAATCCGAAGAGAGCTACCTGTGACGTCACATTTCCTATATAGGTGCGCTAGCGTCTGTGCGCAGTGAATCGATGCGATATTGTTTTGTGAAACATGACTGAACGTAAGAAGAGAATGAATTGGGGTGCACCGGCTGTGGAGACGAGAAGCGATGGCATAGCAGCGGCTACCAAAGTTAACACAGCGCTACTTCCAGAAGAGGTTGATTTCAACTGGGATTTAGTAGATTTTTTCTCTTCTTCGCAAGAATTTGTTCCGGTACCAGTACCTTCGACACCTTCTCCTTCTTTACCACACGTCGACGATATTAAACAAAGACAGAAAGAAGAATTGGAGAAATTTTTACAGCAGCAGAAAGAGGCAGAACAAGCATTTCTCCTTGAACAGCAACAGCGAGAAGAAGAGGCAAGAAGGAAACGACAGGAAGAAGAAGCAGTAGAGAACAAACAAAGGCTAGGAGAGAAGGAGAACAGTGAAAGTCAAACGGTAACGGTACTCTTGGACATTTTGGCCGAGTTAAGAAGTCTGAAACAAATGTATCAGACTTCTTTATTACGACCCAAGAGAAAAAGACCTTCCCGAGCCAAACAGCCTCACCCTGTTACTACACCAGAGATACCACCCCTAGTGATTTCTACTAAATCATTGAAAGGAGCAAGTCCAGAAGTAGGCCTTGGCCGTGGCAAAGGCTTAAGACAGTTAAAGCGGATTGCTTCTCGTTCCCGAGTTCGTTCTAAGGAAAAAAACAAACACCCAACGGTCCCTTTCAGGGCCACTCACTTCTTTCCAAAAGAGAGACTATTCATTTTGCCAAAATCAATTAAAACTCAAAATCCCTTCTTTAACCCTATGATGTACGTGTTGTGAGTGTATGAGTGCAGGTCCTTATTATTCTAAACAATCAAAACCAAGAGACACTTACGTTTTTTTCAGTCTGCTCTATTCTGGTACAAATTTTTACAATTCAATATCACAACATAACACAACACAACACTTTAAAAAAGTTCATAGACTTCTTCTGTGTCTTTTTCTTTCACTCTCTCTGTTTTTTCAATTTCTTCACTTTTACACTTTTTTCCTCTTCTTCCTCTTCTTCTTCTTCACATTTTTCTCGTCTTCTTTTCTTCTCTGTCTTCTCTTTCTGAACGTGACGGGGTTCTTCCTTTGCCGAGGGCACCTCTTTTTCTTCTTCCTCCTCCTCCTCCTATTGTTTCTTAGGGCACTCTGAAGACCAATGTCCTTTCTCTTTACAATGATAACAGGTATCTTGACTTTTGTCTCTTCTGGCACTGGTCTTGCTTTCATGACGATCTGGACATTCTGTAGCCCAGTGCCCTTTCTTCTGGTAGATATAGCAAGTATCTTGACTTTTATCTCGAAAGGAGGGAGTGTACTCCGTCGGCTTGTCTAAAGAAAACTTTCGTATGACACCTCGCAAAGCTCTAATCTGAAGTTCGATCTGTGTGGGTTCTTCCATCCTGCTGATCGGTTTGAGAGTGAAATAAATACTGAGAGGGAAGGCACCAGCCCTTTATATATGCACTGGTCTGACATGGATACATAGTGGTCCATGGCGTTTCAAATGTAGTCATTTGACTTTTTGCAATCAAGATGAAACGATCGCATCATTTCGTAAAGAAAGGAGAAGAAAGTAAGAGGCAGAAACGTGATTTATCGCCTCGCACAGTAGCTGAAGTCTTGGCTCAAATTCATGCCAGCGATTTTGAAGATGAGATGAGTGAACCAGAATCGAAGCCCAGAGAGTCTACACCTACCCGAAGTCCATTACCATCAGTAAATTCTGAAAAGTACTACCAGATTCGACAGACGGACAAACGCTCCTCCAGAAAATTTAGAACTACGGTCTACACGTACGTTGTGAAGTTTAAAGATTTCAAGTCTGACGGTACATTGGAGAAAGCAGAAGGGTTCATCACTGATGTGTGGGATTCTTTGTTAACTACACTGAAAGGGCAATGTCAAGCCAAAGAAGACGATCGCTTGAGACTTTCCATTCATCACGACAATTTGAAGTCTCCCGTTTGGATCGAGTTTAGCAGCCCAGTAGAATTGACACCTTCCAAAGTCATGGACCAGATTCAACGCGTACAACAATCCAATGACAAGTTTCACATCACCGACGGAAAAGCGACACTGTTCATGACCCACGTGTCTCTTCCCCAAGGGACCAGACGCAAAAAGGCGATCTTGGTAGATAATCTTCGCACCATCAAGCGTAGCCTCGTTCAAATTAACAACCCTCAAGACAGATGTGCTTAGCCCGTGCCATCATGGTGGAACAAACCTATGCCGACAAGAACGACACGAAAGAATGGAAAAGAGCTTAGAAAACTATTCGACAATCGGACCGAACCAAACAACGAAGAGAAGCAGAACTTCTGTTAAAGCAAGAGGAGATATCCAAAGACACACCCTGTGGCATTCCTGAAATGCAAAAGTTGCAAGACGTCTTGGCTCCACGCTACACCTTGAAAGTGCACCCTCAAGAAGTGCGCGGACCGCCGTTGTTTCGAGGCAAAAATTTCAAAGACGGAAAATACATTCACGTCTATCATCACGATGAACATTTCGATGCCATCACCAGTATCACTGGATTCCTGTCATACAGTTATTACTGTGAGAAATGTGACTATGGCTATAACAATCGAGAGCAACATCAGCATTGCGGATACAAATGTGAGGGATGTTTAGCCTCTAAACCCTGTCTGGACGAAGGATAAGAACGAGTGCATTACCCAACTTGTCAGCGCACGTTTGTCAGTCCAACTTGTTACCAACAACATCTAAAGACGCAAGGTTCACAGCAGAAATGTGCCTGTCAACTCCTGAGATTGTGCCCTACTTGTGGATAAGGCATACTTACCAATAATGCCAAGGCGCACATCTGTTCAGGAAAGAAACGATGTCACATTTGTCACCAAACCGTGGACGTGGAACACCAATGCTACATTCAAAAATACCAATCCCAACAGAAAGAAGATAATGACCAGAAGAAAGGCAATTTCATCTTTAACGATTTCGAATGCATGCAAGAGACTGGCATTCACATTCCTAATTTCTGCGTGGCTCACCGAGCATGCGAGAAGTGCATCCAAGAACCTATCTTGACTCATTGCCCTCACTGCAGCAAGATTCCTGGAGGACGTGAAAAAATCTTTCGGGGACCGAACACACTAGCCGATTTCGCCAAATGGATCTTAACCCTATTGACGAACGTGGAGCCAAAAAGACATCGAACGTTACGAAGATTGTCATAGCTATGCTACGGTGATGGCTCACAATTTCTCCGGATACGATGGACAGTTTCTGTTGAGATACTATACGGAACAAAGTACCGAACGTCCGAAAGTGACTTTGAACGGAGCCAAAATCATTTCCATGCAAGTGGGTCAAGTGCAGTTTAAAGATTCGATGAGTTACTTGGCCATGCCTTTGAGTCGCATGCCTAAAACGTTTGGAATGACAGAAATGGTCAAAGGATATTTTCCGCACTTTTTCAATACCGAATCCAATCAACACACCGTTCTACCCCATTTGCCTGAGGATCACTACTACGACTCCGACAACATGCGTACCGAACAACGAGAAGCTTTCTACGCTTGGTACCAGACTCACGCCTCGGACCCTTTCGACTTTCAGGAAGAAATGTTAAAATATTGTCGTTCCTACGTGGACATTGTACGGCGTTGCTGTGGAAAATTTCGAGAACTGTTCATGGAACACGGAGGGATCTATCCTTTGAAAGAAGCCTGCACCATTGCCAAAGCGTATTCCTTAGTGTATCGCCAAAGATTTATGCCCGAAAACACCCTAGCTGTCATCAGTCCTCAAACAACCAATTTTGTCAAACGTCAATATTCTGTCAAAGCCCTACCCTGGTTACATTACTTGTGTGACAAGGAAGACAAATGGATCCAACATGCTCGCAACGAAGGAGGCGAAAAAGCCATCGGAAGGTATTCAATAGATGGCTGGGACTTGGAAAACCCCAAGATCGTGTACGAGATTAACGGGTGCTTATTTCACGGATGTCCTATTTGGTACCCTCAACGTAACACTAAAAATCAGTTTTTACAACGGACCATGGAAGACTTGTACCAGGCCACTTGTCAGCGACGCTTGAAGTTAGAAGAGCAAGGATACCAAGTGGTAGAAATGTGGGAACACGAGTACGATCAGCGATTGAAAACTAATCCCGAGTTTAATCGCATCGTGGAAAGTTACAAGCTCGTGGACCCACTGAACCCAAGGGACAGTTTGTACGGAGGACGGACGAATACCACCTGTTTGCTATACCAAACCGACGAGGAGAAAGGAGAGGAAATCAAATACTTGGACGTGTGATCGCTGTATCCGTACGTGTGCAAATATTGTCACTTTCCCGCAGGACACCCACACTTGCTGACGGAACACATTGACGTGGACAATATTCGACAATACGAAGGATTGATCAAATGTAAAGTCTTGCCTCCCACGTACTTGTACCATCCCGTTTTACCACATCATTGCCAAGGAAAACTGATGTTTCCCTTGTACCGTACTTGTGCTGAAACGTGCAACCAAGACCAACCTTGTCAGCATACTCAGGAAGAACGCGTCTTGACGGGAACGTGGGTCAGCGTGGAATTGTTTAAAGCTCTGGACTTGGGATACCAACTGTTAGAAGTGTACGAAATTTACCACTTTCCCAAGACAGAAAAAATACAAAAAGGGCGACGAGACTCAAAAAGGCATTTTTGCAGATTACGTGAATGCCTTTTTGAAACTGAAACAAGAAGCTAGCGGCAATCCTTCCTGCTGTCACACTGCCGAAGACCAACAGAAATTCAAAGAGAAATACTGGGAGGAGGAAGGCATCACTTTAGACCACGTCGAGAAAAACGAAGGAAGGCGATCGTTTGCCAAAGTGATGTCAAATTATTTGTGGGGTAAAATGGCACAACGACCGTGTTTACCCAAGAAGGAGTATTTGACAGAACCTTCTCGCTACTTCCAGATGATTCACGACAAAACCAAATACATGAAACACGTGGACGTCCTTCCTGACGACTTGATCTTAGTCAATTACGAAGAAGAACTGGACTTTGTAGAAGCCGACGAATTTGGAAATGTCATCATTGCGGCTTACGTGACAGCCCATGCTCGCTTAAAACTGTACGAAGCTTTAGAACTGTTAGGAGATCATGTGCTGTATTTTGACACGGACAGTTGCATCTACATCGATCGCCTGGGTCAACAACACCCTGTCATCGAAGGAGACCGTTTAGGAGCCTGGACGGACGAGCATCCCGACGACAAGATTCTAAGTTTTGCAAGTGGCGGTCCCAAAAATCACGGCTACGAATACCGTAACCCACAAGGAGAAGTGTACACGGAGTGCAAAGTGAAAGGATTGACTCTCAATTATCGCACCAGTCAACTGGTAAACTTTGGCGTCTTGAAAGAAGCCTTACAGTCTGGAGAGGATGGAAGTTTTAAAGTGAACACCCACGAACCGCACAAGATTGTACGTTTACCCACACATCAAATTGTTAGCCGGTCCTTGGAAAAAGTCTATCAAATCGTGTACCAGAAGCGAGTACGGCTTCCCAATCACTTCACTTTACCGTACGGTCACGCCGATATTGATAAGCCTATAAAAAAAGGACCACGTTCAAGACGGATAGTTCATTGTGACTACCATTGCCAAGCGAGATTGATGAATCCTCTCAAACAGCAAGTATGAAGCAAGAGCAAACTCGAGTACGATACTGTGCCTTGCGATGGTAGTTATGCCGTACGCTATGACCTTAGCGATTCAGTACCACATCATCATGGGAACTTTGCTATAACTACTACTACTACCATTCCTACCATGGAAAGTGATGCTGTGTGTGTCAAACCTGACGGATGCGAAAGCGATGCCACTCGTTATCGCACACCTTTTCACTTTACTGGTTTTCATGGTGGATGTCATCCTAATGAAACCATGCGAATACCACCCTATGGATGTCATGTAAAACTGAGCAGGCTCCTGCATATTTCACCGTACCCTCATCGAAATGAACCTGTGAAAGACGAATATTCGTTCCCTGTGTGTTTGCCAGAATACTGTGACTTTGAAAGTCGGATCCAAACCTTCCAAGGAAAATGGCCAAAATATCTGGAAGGACCTACCCCTGAAGAATTAGCTAGAGCTGGATTTATTTACCTGGGCGAAGCCGATGAAGTCAAGTGCTTCAATTGGGGTGTGTCACATCACGCGTGGGAGAAGAAAGATTGCGCTTACCTGGAACATGCTCGATGGTCTCCAGATTGTCACTACCTACCTTTAGTGGGACCTCGTCATTGAAGTGGGCATACCATGTCGTGTAAAAAGCTAGCTACGGAGTTAGGAGTCAAACGTTGGACAACCCCTAGACAAGTATTTAATCTCCATGTAGAAAATAATCTTCAAACATTACCAATCGAATTCCAAGAGAAGATCTACAAGGACATTTGGCAGGGACTTGCCAGAGCCAAATCTCAATTAGTGACTTTAGTACATTGTGTCGAGAAATTCACATGAGGAAATTGACCAAAGTCAACAAACAAGTCCTATTTCTCTGGATCAAGGGTGCGTTCGTTCTACTATTTCGCTTTAGACCATTAACATTTGAAGATTTTATTGACATTCTTGACCGTTTCCTGGAATGGCAGTGGCCAGAAATTACTCACTACGTTCATTACTTTCACTCTAGGAGAAGTGTTTGACTGACATGGTTATGGATACTTTACCAGAGCACATTCATGGTTTGTCTGTGGAACTGAGAGAACGCATTTACCGCGAGTTCGTCAAAATACAAGTGAAACGCAGAGAACCATTGCATCCGTTACGTCACCGATGTTGGAACCACTGGTACCTAAATGCTATAAGAAGACTGATTCTGATGAAAGTGTTCCAGTGGTCAGACATTGATGAATCGGATGAAATTCCTAAATTTTTGGATGCGACTCATTCAACTTACAAGGTGATATTAGGACACCGAATTCCAAAAGACGAATTAGAGGATTACAACCAATCTTTACAAGAACAATTCTTTCTAGTTCAAGAGAAAACTTCTGTGCGACGTGTGGTGTGTGAGTTAGTGACTAAACGTTTTTGGTGCGGTACTAAAATAAAATCGAAGCTATTCAAAAAGTACACTTATTACCTGACACCAAAGAGGGTATAAAAACGGACTACCATGCCACGACCTTTATCAGTCGTAATACAACAGATTCCGTGGAAGGAAATCAATGACACTATTCAAACATTGGAGGATTACCAACACCTATTTCGAGAACTGTGTCCATTGAATTGGGGTCGACGTGTAGTGTGTGTCTTAGTGACTTGCTTTCTGGGATTTCGTTTGCCAGCTGATTCCTTGTGGATTCTTTACGAACAGTACCTACCACTCCAAAAAGGATGAAAGTGGTCCCTTTAAATGTACACGATAGACTCATTCTGCTCAAAGCTTTGCGCTTTCATCTTGATACTTCTCAACCTCTACGGGAAAACAAGATTCGTCAACTTTTAGGCACTGAAGATGTGTACGACGACGTGTGTGTAGCTTGTGACTGGAAAAGTTGGGGGCTTGAGGCATGGACAAAAGAAGTGGCACACTATGCCAAAGATTTGTAATCCTAAAAAATTAAAACGTTCAGTGAAAAAAGTAACTTTTAAACCAGTGTTAGTGACAGTGCTAGAAGAAGAAGAAGAAGTAGTCGTGACCGAGGAAAACCATTCTCTTCAGGACAGGACCGTGATCGACATCCCTGAAAGGCCATTCCAAAGGACTCTTGTGTGATTGTGCCAAGGAGTGTAGGAGTGTAGAGACTCTCAGAGCATTACACAGTACCCCTACGATTTCACCTCTTGATCATCACAAATTTTGTACAGAGATTTGTTTATATTCCACTATGATCGTTTTGATGTTTCTTTTATTCATGTACTTAGCCATTTGGCTTTTATGTCTTTCGTGTTGTTCACTTTTAAAGATGACAATAAACGTGTCCTGAAAAAGTATAAAAACTCTTGCCTTGTCTGTCTTCGTGTCAAAAGTGACATTCCTTTCACTACTACTATGGCTACCTCTACTATCTCTGCTCCCTCTTCCTCCTCTTTCAAAGTCATTGACGAACACGTAGATCGGACTAGTTGGGAGGCCTTGTATCTTCGCCACCCCTTTAACATGCTCATTGCTCATTGCTGGACCGAGCGGCTCAGGCAAAACTGAATTTGTCAAACGTTTGATCGAACATAAACATCATTTGATCGATCTTCCCCCTCAACGCATAGTGTGGTGTTACAAAGAGTGGTAATCGGCGTACAGCCTTCTGCGAGAAAGTCAAGGCAATTCCATCGTCTTTGTGGAAGGCATTCCTGGCGAGGACGACGGAATCGTGTCTGACCCTAGTCAAACTCATTTGGTTATTTTTGACGACATGTTAGGAGAAGACGAAGAAGAAGTTAAACTTTGGTTTACACGCAAAGGGCATCATCGTAATGCCAGTGTCATTTAGATCACCCAAAATTTGTTTCAACAAAGTAAAGTCCATCGTACCATCGGTCTCAATGCTCATTACGTGGTGTTGTTTAAAAGCCCTAGAGATAAATCGCAACTACAAGTCTTAGCCAAACAGTTAGGAACGCCTTGGCTGACAAATGCGTCCGACGATGCCACTCAAACCCCACACGCTTATTTACTCGTGGATTTAAAACCCACCACTCCCGATTATTTGCGATTTCGTACCCATCTGTTTCACCACTGGTGCAAAGACGGAGGGCCTGTCGTGTACACGTCCCCTTCGGAGACTTAATCACAATGACCAAAAAAATCTATAAAAACCTCGGTCACTTTGACTCTGTCTCACACATCGTCAACATGAGGTCCTTTCAGTCTCATCTTCCCATTAAATTGACTCGTGCCTTGTACGGTATCAGTCGCGAGAAAAATCCACAAATACGTGCTCGTGTCTTAGAACCTAGTCTCAAAGAAGTCTTACGATGGTTTACGGTGTCAGCACGTCAATTACTGCAAGGCATCATTCAGATTCCACATCAAACCAAACGTTTTTTCGAGAGAAACAAAGGCGCCTTGACGCAACTAGCCGATCCTCGCATCGACACTCAAACCAAAAAGCAAATCATTTTGAAACCTGGAGGAAGCGGTTCTCTAGGACGTGTCATCATTCGTTCCTTCTTAAAATGGGATCCTAATGCTCCCAAAGTCGTCCCCAAGAAAAAAGCCACGCCCAAACGTGCCCAGAAGAAAAAGAAAAAGGGCAACGGTGTCAAGACCAGGTCACAGCCTCAGAAAAAGAAAACGAAAAGTCCACAGAAAACAGCTTCTACTCGCAAGAGAGTGCCTCCAAAAACTTCTCCTCCAGCGGTGACACCCTCTTCCTCTTTAACGGCAGTGGCCGCTGCTCACAAGTACCTGCCCCCAAAATCAAAGTCCAAGAGAGAACGGGTGTGTTACAGAGTTTACTGGATTTGTCCAAGCAAGAACTGTCCCGATTTAGTCCGTTGCGAACTCCTCCACGACGTGTGTTGCCTGTCATCAAGTTGATACGACATAAAGACAATCAGTGGCGAAGCATTCTAGTATAAAAAAAGACCTGAGGCAAACAATACGGATCAGTGTTTTTGTGCTGCTGCACGTCCAAAGATGTCCCCTCCAAGAAGTGTACACCGTTACCATCGTCGTTCTTCTTCTTCGGTCCAAAAAGGAAAAGGAAAACGAAAAAGACAGTCACATCATCCTAAAAATCGCTTAGTCAAACATCGGCGACACTCTCTGAAAAGACACACTCGTCCAAAAAAAAGGAGAAGCCACCAAAAGGGAGGTTTCTTTGGCCCTTTCCTTGAATTCGATAAGATAGCCGATAAGTTTGTCACAAGGGTAAAGGACAGGCTCCAAAACAAAATAAGATAAAAAGATGCATCTTGAGCCATGGATGTCAGTGTATTTTTTGTGCAACAAAAGATGTCACCTCATCGTCGTTCTCCTGCCCAGAAAGGAAAAAGAAAAAGACAGTCTCGTCATACGAAAAAACGCTTAGCCAAACATTGACGTCACCCCCAGAAAAGACACTGGTCCAAAGAAAAAGAGGAGCCGTCAAAGAGGAGGATTCTTTGGCGATTTTGGAAAACACATCGTGACCTTTATGACGAAGCGATAGTCCCCCCAAAAAAGATCAAAGACCGTGTGACAAGTCAGCGACGTTTGTGTATTTTTGGTGTGTGTTCCGGAATCAACAAACAAAGATGTCACCCAAAAAAAGACATCCTTCTTCTATTCCCAAAGGAAAGAAAAGGAAAGGACTGCCTCCTCGTTTAGTCAAACATTGGGACATGTTGTCTGTCCTGTCCAAAATTTCTCCACCCATGCGAAAAAAACTCATTCAAACTGCTTTCAAAGATGTCATTGATACGGTGAGCGAATGTTGTCTGAACGTCTTGAAAGGCACAATACCTTTGACAAAACATCAGAAAAATTGCTTAGCCAAACATCGACACGTTCTTCGCCAAATGGTCCAAAAGAAAATACGCATTCGTCAAAAGAAAAAGATGTTGGTGCAACGCGGAGGATTTTTACCACTGTTAGGACTTATTACCAATGTAGCGAAACCTATACTGAGTGCCATGGGACATATTATACCCGCCCTAATTCCAAGATAAAAGACCAAGAAGATAAAAGGGAACTCTGAAATCAAAAGATCTCAGACGTGATCCTTGAAATCCGATGGAAGGACGAAAACTGGCTTTAGTGCCTTACAAACGATGAATGGAATACCATCGTTGGCAAGAACAACGAACCCCACATTTACCTCCCAATCCTCATGTGACCGAGATGTCCCCGTTACAACACGAATTGCAATCGTTGATGGATCGCAGCGATTTGTCAGAAACGGAAAAATCGCAATGGTACGGTCAGTTGTTGCAACGACTGAAACTCTTTCACCAAAAAGCTTTAGACGAAACAGCTCAACCCACTCTGAAAGATTTTAAGGCCTTGATGAAAAGTTCACCACCACTACCACTCCCAGTGGTCAAGACAGAGTCAGCCCCACGGTTGCCTGAGGAAGAAGAGGCAAGAGAAGTCTTTCAAACACCGTCAGCAGCTCCCATCCCTAGTAAGATTGCAGCGTCCTTTTTGACCCCTTCCCCTACACCGCAACGAGAAGAACTTAAAGCTTGGGTTAAAAAGATGATGTCCACTCCTCCTTCGACAGAAGTGAAAAAGAAAGAAGGGAAACCAGAAGTGAAAAAAGAAAAGAAGACCAAAGCCATTCCATTACCACCACCACCACCGCCACTACCTTCCGCTTCTACACCCGTGGCACATCGGACACGTAAAACCGTTTCTAAACCACCCCCTCCTCTAATTCAGAGAAGCATCAGTGAAGATTGGATCACTTATTAAAGCATGGAGAAGGTGTTAGCCAGCATTTACTACTATCCATCCCATCCCGCAGGTTACGGAGGAGTTCAGAAATTTTTTCGGGCTGCCAAAACTCGACTGAAAAGTATCCGTTTACCTCAGGTGCAACGCTGGTTACAAGAACAAGCCACGTAACACCTTACACAAACCCATTCGACTAAAATTTTCCAGAGTTTGCACCCAAGTAGAGGGTATCGATCACCAATGGCAAGCCGATTTAGCCGACGTCTCTCATTTGGCCACCTACAATCGTGGTTACAAATATTTGTTTTGTGTCATCGACGTCTTTTCCAAATTTGCTTGGGTCGTATCATTGACTTCCAAATCGAGCAGTGAGTTAGTGCGAGCCCTCCAACTGGTGTTGAAACAAAGTGGGTATCACCCTCTTCGATGGCAAACTGACAAAGGCACCTAATTTCTAAACCAAGCTTTCCAAAAAGAATTGAAGAAACGTGACATTCATTTTTTCACCACCGAGAATCCCGAAACCAAATCCAGCATCGTGGAACCTTTTCAACGCACCTTGAAAGAACGCATGTGGAAATATTTTACGCATCAACACACTCTCAAGTACATCGACGTCTTGCCACACCTCGTCCAATCGTACAATCAATCTTACCATCGGAGCATAGGGTGTGTCACCCAAGAAGTGACTCCTGACAACGAAGTGACCGTCTTCGAGCGTCTGTTTGTTCCGTCCTCGACGGTAACTGCCCCCAAGAAAGTTGGAGTATTGGCAGCAGGAGATTGGGTGCGCATTGGCAAAACCAAACGCACTTTCGACAAAGGTTACTTACCCAACTGGACCACCGAATTGTTTCGTGTCACCGAACGTGTGCGTGGCCGTCATCCTCCGTCTATAAATTGGAAGACATGAACGGAGAAGTGTTAAAAGGAACGTTTTACTTGCCCGAGTTACAACGTGTGACCAAACAAGAAGACGACGTGTACGAGATCGAAAGCATTCTCGATCGAAGAACTCGTAAAGTAGGAAAGAAACGTGTCAAAAAAATCAAAGTACGTTGGAAAGGATATCCTCCCAGTTTTGACTCTTGGATCGACGCTTCGCAAATCATCGACTATAAAAAGAAGTGACCATCATGCCCTTCAACACAGCCTCGGCTACTGCAGTGACCACTCCTTCCCCCAGTTCTTCTCTGCAAGATCTACAAAAGCAACTCTTGTGGGTGTGGTGTGGAGAACGTGTGCCTAAAACTCAAATCGTCTTTTTCTGCCAAATCTTTGTGGTGTATTGTGTCATCGGTGCTGCCATTGCCAATTTTAATTTGCAACAAGAAGACAAACAATTGTGGACCATTTTACTCAGCAGTTGCATTGGTTACCTTCTTCCCAATCCGTCTCTGAAATATTCCTCTAACGGAATCAACAACAGTGGCCTTGCGTCCAACGTTAGTCCCCCTTCCAACAGTCACCCTAACCATCCTCTTTTATACACTCCTCTGACTTCCAGTGACTCCTCGGACACTAGAACTCTAGAATTATGAACAACCAATTTTAATTAACGTTACCCAGTGACAGTTCCATGGAGGTGTTTCCCAATAACACTTTGTTCTGTTACACGGCCAGATTTCCTCAAGCCATCCATTTGGATCATGAAGCCCATTTGGAAGTGGTTTTAGTGCAAATGATTCACCCTACACAAATCAAAAACATCGTCGAAAATCAAAACACTTTTACGGTAGAAGTTCATGACGAACAAGTGCAACAAGCCTTGGATGAACGTAGCAGTATAGGTGACTCTACGAAATCACAAGACCCCAAAACTAAACGAACCACTTACCTGTTGAAAATTCCTGCGGGCTATTATTTTAGTGGTCAACATTTGGTGAACACTATGGCTGACAGGTTCAATTTTATGTTTGGTAAAGTCTTGGAGAAAGCCAGAAAAGTGTCACGATCGGGTACCACAAAATATCTCATCGCCTACTCATCAAATTTTCAGAGAACAAAGTATTGGCCATTACATTTTGTTCTGAATTGTATGACATTTTGGGTGGAGACACTAAGTTCATCAACATTGCAAACGAAATACCAGCCGTGACCAGTAACTCAGATTTTGGGAGAGATTTTAGATTCCCTGTAGAAATGAATCAAGGACTGAATTTGATATTTGTATACTCCGATGTGGTGGAGTACAACGTGGTGGGACACACCTCCGTACCGTTACTGCGTGTCATTCCTTCCAAAGTGAATTCTGCCACGGTTGCTGACGAGGAAGGTGGAAACACCTATCACGTTCACCGCGAATTTGTACATCCTCACTATTTGCCCGTCAGTAAGTCGTATTTCGACACTGTCAACATTACTATAAAAGGAGATCTGGGACAAAATATTCTATTCACCAAAGGGAAAGTCACAGTGAAACTCCATTTTCGAAAACGATTACTCTAACCTTTTTGTCAGTCATGTATCCTGTGTACCAAGGAGTCGCTCGACAGCGAGGACATGGTTTAGGTGATATGCTCAAATCGGCCTTTCGTACAGTGGCTCCCGTTTTGAAACCGATGGTAACACGGGGATTGCACGCCCTAAAAGGTGCCGCGTTGACGTAAGGTAAAGAATTTCTCCAAAATGTCATCATTGGCAAACAAAACCCAAAAGAAGCTTTCTTGAGAGGAAGCAAAAATGTCTTGCTTCAAACGGGCAAATACCTTTTGGGTCGGCGAGAAACTCCTATAAATGCTCTGGGCAATGGCGAGTCAGGCATTCCTGCTTCCCTGACGCCACAGCAAGGACAAGGCAGAAAAAGACGACGAAAACACCCCTTGAGAGGACTTCACACCTCCAGAGCTAGAAAGACTAAGAAAAGAAAAACTGTCCGAGAGTTAGACGTTTTTGATTATTAAATCAGAGAAAATGATGCACCGAGAGTCTTGCGCTTGTTCCAGGTCGGAACTGGATCTGTTTGCCATGCCACCCACCATGATGACGATGCAAGAATCCCAATGGGTCTAATTTCATCCCGTCTCCTCTTTGACGGATTCAGCTCCCATCGAGTTTGAAATCAAAGGGCAGCCGGAAGATTATCTCGATCTGAATAGCAGTTACTTGTACCTAAAACTGAAAGTGATCAAAACCGACAACACCAATCCGGGAGCCGATGCCAGAGTAGCTCCCATCAACAATTTCCTGCATTCCTTGTTCAACGAAGTGGATTTGTACTTGAATAACAAACTGGTCAGCAGCAGTATGGATACTTACCCTTACCTAGCGTACCTGGAAAATCTCTTGACGTACGGAAAAGAGGCCAAGAGCACTTATCTGGATGCTTCCGTGGTATGGAAACCTGACACCACAGGTGAAGACACGTTTAACGACAGAGCCCTGACACCCGATGACAATCCTCACAATGTGGGTTTTAACGACCGTCGAAAGAAAATCCTGCAAGGTCGCAGTTTAGAACTGATGGATCGTTTGCATTTGGACATGTGGTTGCAAGACAAGTATTTGCTCAACGGAGTAGATATTCGCCTGAGACTCAATCTCAGCAGTGTCGCTTTCCATTTGATGACTCATGCCAATGAGTACAAAACCATCATCCAAGAAGCCAGACTTTACGTGCGCCGCGTGGAAGTGTTACCTAAAGTGGGAAACCACATCAGTCAAACATTGAACAGATCGACCGCCAAGTATCCGATACGACGAGTAGAAGTGAAAACATTCACCATTGCTGCTGGACTCCGATCCAAGATCGAAGATCATCTGTTCCAAGGACAGTTACCCAAACGTTTAATCGTTGGCATCGTCAGTAATGCAGCCCTCAACGGAGCCCACGATCAAAATCCTTTCCAGTTTAAGCACTACAGTGTCCAAGATCGAAGTCAGTCGCGATGGCAAGACCTTGTGTACCAGACCCTTCGAACCTAACTTTGCCCAGAAGAATTACTTGAGATTGTACTTGTCCCTGTACGATGCTACCGGACAACTAAGAACCAACACCAGTGACGAAGATTATGTCTGAGGTTACACTTTGTGGGCCTTTGATTTTACTCCAGACCAAGGCAGCGACGAGGGACATGGAAAATCTCTTGACGTACGGAAAAGAGGCCAAGAACACTCATCTGGATGCTTGCGTGGTATGGAAACCTGACACCACAGGTGAAGACACGTTTAACGACACAGCCCTGACAGCCGATGACAATCCTCACAATGTGGGTTTTATCAACCGTCGAAGGAAAATCCTGCAAGGTCGTAGTTTAGAACTGATGGATCGTTTGCATTTGGACATGTGGTTGCAAGACAAGTATTTGCTGAACGAAGTGGATATTCGCTGAGACTCAATCGCAGCAGTGTCTCTTTCCATTTGATGGCTCATGCCAACGAGTACAAAACCATCATCCAAGAAGCCAGACTTTACGTTCGTCGTGTAGAAGTGTTACCTAAAGCGGGAAACCACATCAGTCAAACATTGAACAGATCGACCGCCAAGTATCCGATACGATGTGTAGAAGTAAAAACATTCACCATTGCTGCTGGACTCCGATCCAAGATCGAAGATTATCTGTTCCAAGGACAGTTACCCAAACGTTTAATCGTTGGCATCGTCAGTAATGCAGCCCTCAACGGAGCCCACGATCAAAATCCTTTCCAGTTTAAGCACTACAGAGTGTCCAAAACTGAAGTCAGTCGCGATGGCAAGACTTTGTGTAACAGACCCTTCGAACCTAACTTTGCCCAGAAGAATTACTTGAGATCGTACTTGTCCCTGTGCGAAGCGACGGGGCATCTAGGAACCAACGCCAGTCACGGTATTTCGTACGAAGATTGTGTCGGAGGTTACACTTTGTGGGCCTTTCATTTCTCTCCAGACCAAGGCAGCGACGAGGGACATTTCCACCCTATAAAATCCGGTCAACTGCCTGTGGAACTTCAGTTTGCAGAAGCTCTCACTGAGACGGTGAACGTCATCCTGTATGCTGAATTCGATAATACCATCGATATCAACAGTTTGAGAGAAGTAATTCTAGACTATCAGACACAATGGAAAACTCCTATCCCTCTTTAAACAGTGGAGAATCTTTGGACATGGAATGGGAGGATAGCGTGAAAGCAGAACCCCAAGACCAAGACAAAGAGGATGAGGTAGTAGTCAAGTCCAGATGGCCAGAACAAGAACAACATTTAGTGTCCTGTTTTGCTAAACACCTAGCGAATACAATTACGGAATTCTCCAAGAAAGATTGTTATGGATGTCAAAACGATCATCCCAGTCAAATTCAACACGATAAATGTATGATGATGAGTCAAGAAAAAAAATTGGACGATTATCTGGACGACGCTTGGAGTCTCATCTCAGAAGAAGCAGTGTTGCATGAGTGGTATAAAGGCTTGCGTGATCTTTCTTTCTTGACTACTCTAGAGAGTGCGGAGACAAGGCGAAGAAACGGCTACTTGACAGAGCGTTTCAAACAAAAAGTCAGAATTGAATTGATGACTTATCATTACCTGTGAAAAAAAACCCCAACAAAACAAAAAATGGATACCTGGGAACTTTATTACCTTTTGAACAATAGTTCGTATACTGCTTCTTGGAATCCTGTCGTGTGCGCTAAAGATGAACTACCTCATCGCAAACCTCAAGACCATCAACCTTGTGTCATCAACACGGACGAAAGCCATCTCCCAGGAACTCACTGGGTTGCCGTCTACTTCCCTCAAGAGGATTGTGTGGAATATTTTGATTCGTATGGATTACCCCCTTTGGAATACGATATCATTGACTTTATGAGAAGAAATGCCAAGCCGACACGATTCAATAATGTGAAATTACAAGGCACAGATTCTATGGTGTGTGGACAATATTGTGTGTATTTTCTTCATCAACGCAGTCTTGGATATCCTTTAGAACATTTAGTGACTTATTTTGATCGTCATTCTTCTAGAAATGATGAGAAAGTAGATCAATGGTTTTGTGACCATTATAGTTATCTTTTGTCTTTAGCTAGGAAACGTAGTGTACATCAATGGCCTCATGACTTCCATCAATGGAAATCTCACATGATTTCACAACTTTGTCAACCTTGTCAAAAATAATTTATTTGATGTTATTGTTACTTGTTACTTGTTATTAGTTGACTGTTTGTTTGAATAAAAAATGTTGTGTTTTGAAAAAATGTGTCTGTCGTTTGTTTTCAAAAAGGAGTCAGTATATGCTCTTTGACTTCTCTCTATCCCTCACCATGACATTTGCTATCATTGCGTTCCGACACTAAAACCGAGTAGGGATGTTTTCTATCGCGTCCGCGTTTGAACCATATAAAGCGGGTTGGTCTCCAGTCTGACCATCCACTGTTGACTCGTCAACCTATGAACATGCCTTCCAGACTAGCCCAGCTGAACGAAGCTTACGTCAGTTTACATCGTGTCAGGGTAAACCTGATACCTAAACCTGAAGAGATAGAGAATGTCAGGATGTTTTCCATAGCCCAAGACCTAATAGAAGAGGTCTTTAGAGAGGAAATTGAGAAAGAACAAGAAGAATGGACTGAGAGGTACAGACTTCAGAAGAAGCAGAGAGAAGAACAACAGCAGCAACAACAGCAGCAGCAGCAGCAAGAACCAGACAGAGGTTTTGTGGACTGCCGTGTGGACACCAAGGAATTCTCTTTCTCTTTCCGCAGAAGCAGACCGTATCGTATAGGAAAGCCTGCCGCCAGACGGGGACGCAATCTTAGACAGTTAAAAAAAAAAGATTGCCATTACTCCCGTTAACAAAAAAACAGCCCTTTTCAGGGCTACCCAATACTCTCGAAATGACATACTAATTCAATTTGCAAAAACTTTTAAAACTTTAAAAAAATAAATAGAAGTGTGTCTATAAGCACTTAGTTTCTTTTGTCGGTAAAAAAAATCCACCCTTTGTTTTCTCTGTCTTGTCCAATCGTGCCTGTCTGTGTTTGTAAGTAAAAAGTAAAAAAGTCGACGTGAGTGCTTCTTTTAGGTCCGCACGTTTGATGTGATGGTAAATTTGGGTGCTAGGAGATGTTTACCTTCACGTCCGTGCTTCAAGTATATAAAGCGGCACAATCGTCAGTCTAGCTACCATCGTTGACTCGTCAACTTAAAAATGAGTAACAGACTACAAAAACTGTTGGAACTCCAAATGCACCTGGAGTATGCCAGGCGTCTTTTAGACGAACTGACTAGGGAGGCCATAGAGGAGAAAGACAAGATAGAAGAGGAGGAGAAGAAAAAGAAAGAAAAGGAGAAGGAAAAGATCCTTCCTCACCTCTTCATGAGACCTCAGTGTGAGGTGAAGCCAGAAATGAGGACACTTCCACAGACAGTACGACCACCTCAACCACAGCCACAACCAGTACAACGTGCAGAGGAGACAAGGAGGCCAGATCATCATCATCATCCCCGGGTCTGGCACAGAGAACAGAGGGAACAACAAGTCTTCACTATTCCACAAACAGAGGAGTGGGATAGTGAAGCCACTCAAGCCCCGTCTGCTCTCCCAACCACTCGTGTCAATTGGGAGAATGACTGGAGCAGACGTTGCGTGTGTGGTGCCAGGCCAGGAAGGTGTCACCATTAGCTAGGTTCATTTGGAGCTCTAAAAAACAGCCCTTCTCAGGGCTAGCCAGATCTCTAGAAAAGAGAGACTGTTCAATTTGCCAATTAGTGTGAATGTAGAGGACTATAAACACTCACTCCTTTACTGATGTGTGTGTGTGTGTGTGTGTGTGTGTGTGTGTGTGTGTGTGTGTGTGTGTGTGTGTGTGTGTGTGTGTGTGTTTGCATGCGCATTCGTTGGTGTGGATAGTGTATAGGTGTGTGTTTTTCTTCTCTTCCTTCGTTGGTGTGGATAGTATATAGGTGTGTGTTTTATGCTTGCTCGTTCGTTGGTGAGGATAGTAAATTTGTGTGTTTTATGCTTGCTGGTTCGTTGGTGAGGATAGTATATAGGTGTGTGTTTTATGCTTGTTCGTTCGTTGGTGAGGATAGTATATAGTATGTGGGTTTTATGCTTGCTCGTTCGTTGGTGAGGATAGTATATTTGTGTGTTTTATGCTTGCTTGTTCGTTGGTGAGGATAGTATATAGTATGTGTGTTTTATGCTTGCTCGTTCGTTGGTGAGGATAGTATATAGGTGTGTGTTTTATGCTTGCTCGTTCGTTGGTGAGGATAGTATATAGGTGTGTGTTTTATGCTTGCTCGTTCGTTGGTGAGGACAGTAAATTTGTGTGTTTTATGGCTTGCTCGTTCGTTGGTGAGGATAGTAAATTTGTGTGTTTTATGCTTGCTGGTTCGTTGGTGAGGATAGTATATAGGTGTGTGTTTTATGCTTGTTCGTTCGTTGGTGAGGATAGTATATAGTATGTGTGTTTTATGCTTGCTCGTTCGTTGGTGAGGATAGTACATTTGTGTGTTTTATGCTTGCTCGTTCGTTGGTGAGGATAGTATATAGTATGTGTGTTTTATGCTTGCTCGTTCGTTGGTGAGGATAGTATATAGGTGTGTGTTTTATGCTTGCTCGTTCGTTGGTGAGGATAGTAAATTTGTGTGTTTTATGCTTGCTGGTTCGTTGGTGAGGATAGTATATAGGTGTGTGTTTTATGCTTGTTCGTTCGTTGGTGAGGATAGTATATAGTATGTGTGTTTTATGCTTGCTCGTTCGTTGGTGAGGATAGTATATAGGTGTGTGTTTATGATTGCTCGTTCGTAGTATGTGAAGTGAGTGTAAGGGATGTTTTTGTGCACGTCCGTGCTCCACGGATATAAAGCAGAGCGCTCGTCATTCGCGCCATTCTACACAGAAAATAAAAATGACTGGTAACATGGACTTGTTCAACAAATTGAAAGACAGTTGGTACTGGATGATGGATGGAGCCTACGTGCTGGACAGGCTTGAAAAGGAATGAAGGTTCCCAGATAGTCTAGACTTGGTGAACAGCCTGAAAGCAGCTAATTATGAATTACAATGGATCATAAAAGAGGAAGTGGAGAAGTTGAGAGGCTTCATCCATCCTAAATATGTAAGAGTGGGAACCTTGAAGCAGGTTCTTGATATTGTTATCAAAGTGAGATGTTTTTTGGAAGACATATTCCATTTAACTGATTGGCCTTTTGTCAAAAAAGGCTTAGACAATTTAAAGAAAGGTGAAGACATCATGATAAAGGTAATGAAAGAAGAAGTGAGGTAAATAAAAGAGACCTGGACAAAAGAAAGAAAGGACAAAGAAAACATCAAGAGAAAAGAAGAGTTTGAGAAACAAAACAGGAACTGGATGAAGATACAGGAAAAGTTTAGAGCTCTGGGACATCCTGACTGGATTCCTGACAAAGAAAAGAAGAAGAAGAAAGGAATTATTGAAAAAGTGAGGACATGGTGGAAGAAGTGGAGACAATAGAAGAAGAAGACAAAGGCCCTTTTCAGAGCCACTTCATATGCCTCGAAAAGATATTAATTCTTTCTTGCCTAAACAAAAAATTTAAAACCCTTACTCTACTAAACACGAACGCGCCTGATTCGTGTTTGTCTATAGCAATGACACAGGTGGCCTGACGTCACAGTACTACCTTGCTACATTGTTGCCAATGACCAGTACCATGACGTCACCCTACCTGTTCCATTCCTCTTGGAGCTATACAGGTCCAACGTGTGCTAATACAAAATTCCCATTGTGGGCTATAGTACCCCAGGCTGATTTTTTGGGTCTATAAATCGACGGGCCATAGTACCCCAGGCTGATTTTCCTTCTTTGGCATGATTAGGGCTATAGTACCCCACTACACTACTTACACATGTTAAAACGTTCACATGTTGAAAGTTACACTGTAGTGCAATGAAAGTTGCAATTGGTTGCCAACATGAGACGTGATAAACAATGAAAATAGTGACACGGAAGAAGCATGCTAATCATGGATGACTAAACTACAGATCCGACCTGCCGTGTCTCGACAGGAAAATAGTATTTGTTGAATAATAAGATAATAATGCTTCCTTTAAGAGTATTTTTATTCTATTTTATGGGGGGTTATTTTTTAAATAAATGCTTATTCTACAGATGAAGAATTTAGAAGAAATTTCTCTTCACCTTCACCTTTCATCATTAGGACCAGCATAATCTCCAGTTTTAAAAGTTTAACACTCTCCTCTAATCCTCCAAGTGATCTCTCTCTCTCTCTCTCTCTCTCTCTCTCTCTCTCTCTCTCTCTCTCTCATGTATACATATTGTGCCGAGGCCCCACTTGTGGCCGAGTGGTCTAAACGCTCGCCTTTAGAGATCTCTGACCTATCACCTTTGTCTGCGTGGGTACGAGTCTTTCGCTCGGCCAACATGGGTATGTGAGAAACCTTGCCAGTAGCTCCCCGTTGGTCGTTGATTCTTCCCGGGTTCTTTCTTCTCCGGATATACTGGCAGACGTGTAGATTACCTATCTGTTGTCGAAAAATGACATTAACTCAACAATGACAATAACATATTGCGTGGAATTACAACTTGTGTGTCAAGATTTTGTGTTGTTTTTTTCTTTTAAACAGCAGTACATATTTGGTTTTTATAGGTTATTTTTATCTTGGGTTTTTCAACCTCGGCCGAGTCGTACCAAAGGCTTATATAAATGGTACTAACAGCTGCCTCGTTTGGCGCTCAGCAATAAGAGGTTAGTCTTAGGACTGGTCGGCCTGGTGTTATGATAAAGTGACTAGGTGGGACATAATGTTGCATAATTGCGGCATTATGCCCCAGCACTATAAACGCCACACTGCAGACATCGTAGCGACATTACTAAAAATATTAAAGCTTACGTTAAAATTAAAACATTTTTAAAAAAAATGCAAACAAACATACAGAATGACGCCGTAAAGAATATAAAGCATATACTAACAGAAAATGCATGCATAAGAATTATGGCAGTAATCCTCCTCCATATTTCAGGCACATGTAATTTGAATAGGGTTTGTTTTTGTTTGTTTGTTGAGGGGGGTGGGATAAAGACACTTGCCCTGGGCCTATGTCGGAAATTTTTCTTTGCTTTGAGTACTGAGTTGGATTTGCATTTACATTACTTAAAAACTTGGCTCGTGAAAATATTTTACTGTCTAGTTGCCCTCACCACCACGACAAATGGCAATTTGGAAACATTGAAAAGAACCTTCTTCTCGAGTAAACAAAAATCATCATAATGAATGCAGGAACTCCTAAGCGTAATTTTTGAACATGTTTGTGAACTTCTGATCACGCCGTTGCACTGGAGATGCATCTCGCCTGTATTGTTGAGGACAATGTCTGCCGAAAACATAAATGTGCTATGCACGTGTGCCTTTCTGCACTATTTTGAGATGTTCCATTAAAAATAAAAAAATACCTTTGAGGCCAAAATAAGTTAAATCACATGTTTATTAACTTTGAAAATATGTACTGCTGTTTCAAAGAAGAGAAAAAAACAACAACAGCATTTGTCCTTTCTGTAACTGCATTTGTCTTTCTCTCTCTCTCTCTTTCTTCCTTATCTAATTGCATTTGCATTTGTTTTTCTCCTTTCTGTAGTTCTAGCTTTCTTAACTCTTAATTCCATCTTGTATTTTAATTTGAATTCCTTTACTTTTATGTCAGAGTCTGATACAGACTTAATGATCGAAACCAAAACACTTTTATCCAAAACACTCTTTTCTACCAAATACTGGACCCAAATGTTTTTTATTTCTTGCTTCGTTAAAGAAGTTTTTGCCTCAGAAAGATCATATTTTCTGGCAAGTTCAAGCAATTCATCTACTATTGGTTGTTTATCAGGTCAAACAGAACTGAATTGAATTTCTAAAAAAAATCAAATCCAGTAGACAAAATTATCATTACAATAACATGTAATGGAATAAAATTTTAAAAAATTTTAAACTAACAAACAAGTAATTAAATTACATATACATAACACCGATCTGTTTAGCTGTCTTTGTTTGGCAGCTGTGAAGCTGTTTGGCATTCAGAGTCTGTTTGGAATTTGGAGGTGTGATTTGAGGCGTGGAGCTAATAGCTTGGATGCAGAGTGAGTAGTACCGAATGGGCTGTTGTATAACCTATGTGTTGCTGTCGGTGATGACGTTGTCTTGAAGAATGATGGTGGTTATCACTTATTGAGGAACCAAAGCTTCGTCACCAAATGGTTTGCAGTGAGCAAGGAGGGCTCTTGGTGATCCTTCGGCATGCTGTGAATGGCGTGCTATGCGGGGTGGCTCCTTGATCATCCGACACAGCGGTGTGACAAAAGATACTTTGTGATCGTCAACTGGACGCCACCAGTATGTTCCGTTTTTGTAAATGTATTCATGATCATTGAGTTGATTTTATATATATATATATATATATATATATATATATATATATATATATATATATATATATATATATATATATATATATATATATATATATATGTGTGTGCATGCATTCGCTCTACTTGTGGATCAGATATTATCTGTGTTTTGTACAAATTCCATACTTCACTCACCCTTGACAAACAATCATCATGTATTCATAGCAGTGCCGGATTAAACCCTGTGGAGGCCCCTAGGCAGTCGAAATCGCGGGGCCCCCCTCGCAAATTATCTCCTAATACGTCAAGATCAAATCAATTCAATATTATTTTGACCCGTTGTCGCGGGGCCCCTAAGAGGCGTGGGGCCCATAGGCCGGTGCCTACTCTGCCTATTTGGTAATCCGGCTCTGATTCATAGTTGTGTAAATTCATACTTTAATACCCTTGATTGTAGATGCAATATTGTTCGTTTTATGTTAATATCTAAACATTGATCGTCCATGATGATAGATTCATAAGTCAGTCATATGTTGTTTAATATATATTCATCAAATCGTGTTGATTTCAAGTTTAAATTGCATATTTTGATTCGTTCCAGTTGGGAACTATTATTTTCCTTGTGTCAGTTGTTTAACTCGGTAAGCATCATTTTATTAAATCCATTGCTAAAATTTATGCACACGAATTTGATGTCAGATTTAATAATGTTTAGATCGCATTATAAATAAGCATCTCATTCACGAAATTGTCTTTAGTGTCTACGTTATAATCTAATCTCGACACGTATCATCCTGTTAACTATTTGTTAAGCCTTTTTGCATTTGTTGTGAAGGAATGAATCCTCTCTTTTTTCCTGGTGGAGAACTGCCCTACATATTCCTCCTTCACCCCCAACTAAACCATTTGCATACTTTGCTATAGACTGAGCAACAATTGATAATTACCATGACGATGACGATAACTATAGTAGCTATAGTTACAATGTTTTCTTCAAGAAGCAGTTTCAGTCTTTCTCACAGCGGTAACATTGACGTTTTATAACACTAACTGCGCTTGTATGCCCTCAGTACTTTCCAGCTCTTTTTGGGTTACAACATTTTATTATCTATGTATGTTTCTACACAAATCCCACTTGTTAACTCTTCAGTTTTGTTATACACATAAGCTTCAGATTTCATTGATTTTATTTTCGATTTCAAAACTTCTACCGAATTTACCTTATCCTGAAATCTCTTCCCTCTTGCGTAGTGAAGTAATGAATAATCTGGAAGCTCTTCACTCCAGACTTCTGTGGTATTCATCAATTATACTGTCGCCTTGTCTTACCCGTTGATCGAACGAGTCGACCGTTTTTATTCTCTACATCTCTATTTCCTCAGGTAATGAATACTCTGGAAGCTCTCCACTCCAAACTCTTCTGTGGTATTCATCAATTATAGTGTCGCCTTGTCTTACCCGTTGGTCAACTGTTTTTGTTCTCTACGGCTCTATTTCCTCAGGCACTTTTGGAGCGGATATTTTCATTGAGTATATTTATTAGGATAAAACTTCGTATTACAACTTTTGAAATGTACGTGGAAAAAGTGAAAGAGGAAATGATTGCTAATACTGGGAACAAAGATTCAATTATATGTCATATTTTAAACAATATCTAACGTCCTCATCACTCCAATTAATTATTACACAGTGAACATTACCAACTACTACTCACAAATGTTAGAATTCAACAGTTATACATCTATATAGACATCTAGCTAGTTGGATACAGTTTATGGGCTTTTGAAACCAAACAAACGCATACATTTTCATCATTCAGATTAATAACACCAAATACTGCGTTTTTTCACTGCGACTTTATTTAAAGAATATTATTGGCCATTATAAAAAAATAATGACAGAGGGGTACTATCAACAGATTGGATATCAGCATAAAAGATACAGATGAAGCTGTTATAAAATTTCACGGTATGCCCTCAACATGTTTTCATGTAAAGTAAATAGCATATGACAGATGTTTCTGAAAGAACCTGGTGAATTATGCTTCGCACAAACTTCGCCATTTGGTTTAAGTTGTAACATTACAAGAAAAGCAGAGGAGAAAGATGGTAATACTAGGCCAGAAGATTAGCAGTGACCTAACTTCAACAATATTCATGTCACAGATGTACGGGATACTGTTCAATTGTTTGATAAAGCTGTTAGTCGGTTTATACAAGGACAAGTTGATACTCTAATACGGAAGACTTGGGAGGAGGCTGATCTAAACATTTAAAAACATGGAGAAAATGTACTGAAAACAAATTAACACCGATTCAACAGAGCGGGACTGAAAGCGTTAACAAAATGTGAGAGCTACTAAAACAGTTTAAATAAAAAAGGAACTTTTATCGGGGCAAGGGAGTTCACACAAAGATTCCAAAACTTATCTAGTGCCATAAAAACACTACATGAGATAAAAGAATAAGTGAAAGAAGCATCCTCTATACGTAACATTCAGCAGTATTCTCCTTCCGAGAGACCATGTAATACAAACCATTGTGCAGAGAATAAGATTTTAGATATATGCGATTGATACTTGGACACAATAAATACATTCAAGACAATGTCACTTTGCAGCTTAGACTGGAACAGTTACATGGAGAATTAAATGATGAAATTCGACAAAACTGTCAGGAGTTTGAACAGATAATGGATTATTTTAACACCAAAAGGCTAAATTGAACAACAAGATAACAGCTAATATTAATATTCTGCATGAGCTACAAAAGAAGAGTAATTTAAAAGAAATAACTAAAAAGAAAGAGGCCGTAAAAAAACGAAATAATGCTATGTAGACAAATTAAAATTTATCTATCACTGATCTGAGTGATACGCTTAATTTACAACAAGTTTCATGCTGAAATTGAACATATAAAACAGATACAGAGAATAATTTATTCGAACAGAGGTTAATAATATGATTGTTGTACAAGGTAGTATTGACGAACTAGAAAAATAATGAAAGGAACGAATAAGTTGGAAAAAGAGGATACGAAAGAAGGAGATGATTTAAAAACTGTAATAGATGAAACGACTATTACATTAAGTGTAAATATATTGCACATTAAAGTGAAATAAACAGAAGTATAGAATCATTTAAAATGAATTGAATACGCAAATGGGTATAAAGATAAGTGTGTGTATTAGCTAATATAACTGATGAAGCTAGAAAGGAGATCCATAATAACAAAAAAGAGTTTGAGGAGAAAATAAATATAAGCCTAGAAATATATTGCCTTGATTTCTCTTGCATTGTGCCAAGTCATAATATCAAAATGGAATAAAGTATTGTCTAAGGAAAAGAATGTTTGAGTTTCGGTAGTTAAATAAAACCAGCAACATAACTTAAGAGCTGATTTTGAAATACAAACAATGAAAGGGTTTTTCGAAATGTTTAAATCGGAAGCTATACACCAAACATTATTTAACAGTTATGGATTTAACAATGTTCCATCACGTTTTGCTGAATACAAGTTACACACAATAGATTCTGCACAACAATATGTCATTTAAATAACAATCGGGCATACACACAATTTTTGGCAACCTGCACATTGAAGATTGGGAATGGCATCAATCACTTATGCTGATTTATTCACTGCATTAGATGTAAACAATGGCTGTATTGCTTACACATTAGGACTTAGAAAAGAATGCAAACTTGTTATTCAAAACTTATATACATACTATCCAGAAGAAAGCTAGGTTTTAACATTCTGATTGAAACCGGATGAAGTATGTACCATTATGCGTTATAAAATAAAGTCTGGAACTCATAATTTATTGCTGTTAAATTGTATGGTTTAACAAAGCCCAGATTTCATTAAATAAATTATAAAATGGTGTTTCAAACGTATAGGCGTGCTTTCCATTTACACCATAAATTCACTCTAAGACACACAAAGTGTTTTCCCGGAGCAAAGGATTTCTTACTTATATTTAGATGAATAATAAAAGGCAACAACATGAGTATATATCGATGAGCAATATATATTAGTATAGTATTTACTGGAATTGTCTGTTAAAGTATTCGATTGTAATGGCATTGATGAAGCACGAATTTGGCACGATTATGTCTCGAAGAATTGCAGAGGTTACTAAACAGTTCAACAAAAACAGCGAAGACATTGAATTATTTAAGGAAAAAGAACAAGGCTTCATGACTCAGTATTTAAACAATACAACATGCATGATGGTCTTGATCTCTGTGCATCTACTCATAATGCAGTGCATGCTGGTCTTTATCTCTGTGCATCTACTCAAAATACATTGCATGCTGGTCTTGATCTGTACAAATGCTCATAATGCATTGCATGCTGGTCTTGATCTCTGTGCATCTACTCGTAATGCAGTGGATGACACAAGTGACCCAGAAAATAATTTTTAGCTTGAAAAGTAACAACAGTTTTCTAATGAACAGATAATATAGGAGTATATGTTCCTTCCACGTGTGATGGTCGTTAGTCTGTATATTACTTACGTGCTTTTGTTGCTTATATAATAAAGGAAAGAAAACATGTCTATGGCAACGTACGATGAGTACTTGTATATAATTCCTTTCAAGGAAAAAAAAGATACCCCAAGGAGTACAACATCTGAATCAAAAATTATTTGTATCACATACTCAACAAGTAACATCAGACCAGAACAAAATTTAAAGATTGCAATCCCATTTATGTGATTGTGCTGGGAAGTTTATTTCTCTCGTTTGATGTTGAGGTTAAAGGAGGTGCTAGGAACGCAATGGTAAACAGCTTATGTAGAATAATATTAAAGATATCACCGTATTCAATTCAAGTAGTAATTATTTCACAGTGAATCGCTCCAACATTTTCATGATGTGAGGTTACTTGGTTCCGTCCTCACAAATCTGACTCAGTAACGTGTCATTGTTGATAAAATGAGAAAATTGCATTCAGGTTCAGGCAATGCACAAAGTACTTGTCCTTAACTATGCCACTCACTTAAGATAAAAAGTTTAGAATATTATAGATTTTCAAATACGGTCAAATTATTGACCACCGTATCCTAATATTCTTCCACGGGTTTTAGATTTATAAAAAAAATTGCGAAATAATAACAAGTTTAGGCCTTGTGTACGAACTGGAAAACATTTGTCTAAATTATAATACGATTACCTTAAGATATAATTATAAATGTAATTGTTTTTTTTGTTACTAAAGTTCCTGGAGATACTTTATCGAATCGTCCGATTCAGCTAGAATAAAGTTGAAGGGGTGTTGGATACTGTGCAAAAAATGGAGATGGTAACCCGGAAGAGATTTTCAACACAGCAGTTTAAAAACACAAATTTAAAATTAACTATACAAGGTCTGACAAGTATGGTTTATTCCAGGGTTTCCATAAGAGGTTACTATTTAAGGAAGCCATAAAGTATTTATTAGCAACAGCAAAGGCACGTCAGAAGTAATGCGAGTGTTAACAATTTTAATATCGATAGCCATAACATCGGGTTTGATTTGAGAAGTACACATGATAACCTATTGCATAGTACTTGTTACAAGTTACCTAATGTACAACAGCATATCCACCTACAAATAATCAGACAAGAAAATGTATACGCCCACAAAATATATTTGTATATTAGCTCATGCTCGGACGTATATGCAAGACAATCAGTTTAATCAATTATGTTTTAAACATGCATGCATTGTAAGTTTGTCTCACAACAAAACAGCATAGATTTTACCTACAGATAAATCTATTTGGAACAGCCTCATGTCATGATAATTTGTGAATTGAATAATTACCGGAAAACAAGGGTTACTCCTATTCTGACAGCAAATGAATTAAGAAACTATTTTTGTTTACATCGTTATTATCTGTTTGTGTTTACTGTTCAAGAAAAAATACAGTGAAAAGTGGTTAATCATGGATGAAGGTGTGATCGTGAAATATCCTTAGGAAATATAACAACGGTAGTAGATACGACGTCGACGTGTTTGAGACTATAAACCCATTGGATATCACGTAATGGAGCAAATAAAACTTTCGTTAAAGTAACAAAGAATAATTTAGTAAAATTATACCATTAAGTAGAATCATATTTTGAAGGAAGTTGTGCTTATGACAACGTTAATAAGCCATATTAAGATAAATTATATTGCTCGCCTTTACATTAACATGTCTGGGTGAAGTGCAGTATTGCTTACTATTTTGCACTTTCCCTTACATATTTGCGCTCACCATTGTCCCCCCGCATGTGAGTAACATGCGTTCGCTCACTTCTTTATTGCGTTCTCTCACTTTTTTATTTAGTACTACACCCCTGCTAACATGATACTTAACGTGAGATTCTCCCGGTAATACGTTTTCCAAAGAAGTATTGCTGTACCATAGTTGGATATTGTACGATACATTATTCAGTGCAAGTCATTTACTATTTTTACGCGTTCAAATAAAAAAGGAAAGTCCTTGTCTGGCACGCAAAAAAACTAGGCTGACAAAGGAAGTTGTTGTTAGATGAACCAATATGGCGGACGATCCAAAAGAAAATATCGTATGAAGAAGATAAAGCTATTTTACACGTATTACTACAACGATTCTGGTATCGAATAAAGGAACTACGTAATTTCTTTCAGTAAATGGATAAAACATCTTCAAACTGTATGGATAACACCCGGCTGCTCCATTGATACATATAGGCTCGTTTTAGCACCCGTCCATGAAATATGAGCAAAGCGTTATAATTTCTCATCTAACTGATATATTTGTCTTTGTTTTTGAAACCGTTATAATTTCTCATGTGGCTGATATATTTGTCTTTGTTTTTCAAAGCGTTGTAATTTCTCATGTGACTGATATATATTTTCTTTGTTTTTCAAAGCGTTATAATTTCTCATGTGACTGATACATTTGTCTTTGTTTTTCAAAGTAGATTAATGTTTTGGGCGTCATTGGGTTTGTGTCATTCTAATCATTTGCCAACTTCTATTCGAAGGAGGTAAATTATTTTCAGCTGGAATTAATTATCTGCCGCTAATCGGTAGTCCTTGAAACGATCGTGCTGGTGTAACTGAAATCTAAATCCAGTCATATAATGCAACCAGTATATCTGTCGTCAGACATTTCCAATAAATGTACTTCAATCCATCTAATTTGTTCAACAGGTGACTATCAAAACTATTGGCAGAATATCTGTTAACATACTGTCAATAATACGGAACTCTCGTATTAAATCGTCCATATCATATTTTACACCTCGCAAATAAGATCGTATCTGATCAAGTAATTTTTTCTAAGTGATACTTGCTGTTTTACAAGCATTTTTTTTTAAGTCTCAAGTCGAGGCACAATTTTTTTTTACACGCCGTTGAAAGAGAAACACCAACACCAGATATTATTAATAAAAACGGATTTAACGATGCGCCACTTGACATTATACCAGAACTTGTCATCAGCAGTGGTAAATATGATGTTACTCGAAGTATTCTACTGTAATACTTGTAACATTGTTTTACACACCAAAAGTTTTCATGATAATATCTGTAATATTGCATTAGTGCGTCGACATCTTGTTTTGGAATTTCTTCTGAAATATTATTGAAATCGATGATCTGCTTTTTCATTATATAATATTTGCTTACAGTTTTTATACAATATTAAAATCTGTAGCACAAACAACCGAATCAAGAAATTCACGAAACTTATTATTGTTAGGATCAGCTATAAAATCTCTGTACTTGTCATAAACATCTGACGAAGTATCTCTATATCGTTCATCTGTCAATACCCCATTTTTCTTTCACCAGCTGCAGGAATCAAACGTGTTTTGTACTTCACGTTCATAAAAATTTCTTTCGTTCACCAAATTACCGTATTCTGTTTCATCAATAAATCCAAGCACCAGGCTTATATGATCTAAAGTAAAATTTTTGAGGACAAGATATTGTCTGATAATTGCATATGCGACTATGAAATTTATCAGCATTACTTTTTGGAGTGATTTTCGTCCAAGTAAGGTAATTTGAGTAAAAGTATTTACTCTAAGCCATAATTTTTCGTATTGATTTGTGAACATTTTCTCGACTTCATTGTAATAATTTCGTAATGACAATTATCTAGAGTGTTAGAGTGATGGAAGTGAAACATCGTGTTCTTCACCTATATCGTAATAAGAACCAATCTCTACACCAAACGTTTTCGATTGACTTCCTCAAAGAACTTTTGTAGCTTATCATCACTGAGATCACAAATTTCATTGTCAAAATCTTTGATTATCGCTAGAGATTTGTTAACAATCATCGGATCAAATTATGGGGGGTTTTTTTTACGCATCATTAGTAGAAGGGCATTCGAGTACGGCGTCATTCTAACAACTTTAACTAGGGTTTCCTTGTCGTGGTAGTACATACCGAGATGTTTAAAAATTTTCCTTTTCAAAAACTATTGTATAACTTCTTGTTCCTTTGTATTCTTATTATATTACATTCCGCTAGTTTGTCGAGGTCATCATCGCTATCGCTTACTCGTTCTTTCTCCTTTACTACTTCACCATAAGCTCGTTTTTTTCATTAAGTTTGATTTTATACTCAAATCTAGATTTTCAAAATTAAGCTCGAGCAATATTTTTTTGGCAGGATTTCAGTTTGTTTTTGTTCTTCTATACAATCATCAGGATGACAGTAACTGCTTATCACATCAAAGTTTCTTATTGCTTTAAATAGTTGTGGTCCTCGCATATGCATAACGAGAATAATTTTTTTTTTCTTCTTCTGACAATGGAGAGTTTATTATTGGAATTGAAATTTTTTTCCTGGTATTTATGACACATGTTAATAGTGATTCGTCCCCAACATCTATTTTGGGGTTAAAAATATTATCATAAAATTCTCTCACAATGATTGTGAGTGGTTGTATTATCATCTATTTTACAACGTTAGATTAAATCTGATCACCAAGAGTGTATATTTGAAATGCTGTCAGTCCTGGAAACGAATGTTCAGCAGCGATGACATAAACTCGGAAATACAAGTACTTGTTAACAGTAGTCGCAGTTGGAATTGTAAAATATTGTGTTGTTGAAATATAAATGTCTGTTGTACTGTATAATATTACTCAGTCGATATCATCGTTTGATCTCTCCAATCGCCAATTATAAATTTGACCAACACAAGAGTTTAATCGACCTCGCAAATGAAATTGCCAAATAGCAACTGCAATGGGACATTTAATTTTAATCCAAACATTTTCAACTTCTCCGTTAGTAGTCCATTCTTGTCTATCAGAGAAAGCGTGATAAGGATAATTTTCAGGATAATATGATGATGCACTTACCTCAAACCCAACTCGGTTATCAGTTGCTTTAAAAAGAATTGGAATATATCCAACATTGCTTTTGGTTCGTTTTATACCACCGCCAGATACACTATCAACTTAAGCTTTATTCGTTAGATCATTATAGTTAACTGGAACATATGTCGTAGTTATTTTGTTGTTTCTCATATTTATATTGCCTGAGATTGGTCCACCGAATTGTCTTAAATACGGCACAAGTGCTCCTCTTAACTCAGCGTAACTAATAGCATCAGTCTCATTAGCTGGTGGTGAAGTTGTCGTTAATCCAGTTATTTTTAAGTTATTGCTCCTTACAAGGTAACCTGTCATTGTATCGCCAGTTTTATTGAGCTTGTTATCGTCAACGGATTTTAGTAGCGTATAGCTCACCGCTTGTGTGCTATCAACATTTGCTGGTGGATACTCGGTTTCCAACCCAATAATTTTTTTAACTTGACATGTTAATAATACCTGTAACAGTTCCACCAGTTTTATCAAGCTTGTTATCATCAACATACTTCAACTGTAAATAACTTACAGCTTGTGTTTGATTTAAGTTTCTTGACAGATACACAGTTTCTAATTTATTTTTCCTGACATATCCAAGCTACCGCTTAAAGTTCCTCCTGTCAGTGATAGTTTGTTATCATCGACGGATTTAAGTTGTGCATAAATAACAGCTTGTGTATCAACAACATTTATTGGCGGAAAATTTGTTTTTGACCCTAGAACTCGTTGATTTCACATGAATAGTGTTCCTGTCATTGTGTCGCCGGTTTCCTTTTTATACTAGCGATGATATATCAGTTATTATTCGTTCGTCAGCGGAAACAGATCCTGTAAGTGCTGTTCTAACCTTTGTGTAATAACTCATATTATGTAAATTATATAACAACAATGGCGAAGTCAACGATATTCAATTTTGACACCGAACGATTAATCAAAAATAAACATAATAACGAACTTCCATATTGTCATTATCTTATTGTTTGACGTGCAGGCTCTGGTAAAACAAATCTTTTGCTAAATCTCTTACTCAACGATAACTTTAACTACGATAAGGTATATATTTACACAATTAATCCGCAACAAGACAAATACGAGTTATTACGCGAATACAACGATAAACTTCGTGATGAGCTTGACGTTGGCGATGATATATTTTCAATAAAACAACCAGAGGAATTAATCCCTGTCAGCAAACTTGATTCGTCCGAGCATAAAATAATTGTATTTGACGATATTCCGCCAAACAACGAGGAGATGAATAAGATTAAGTCGTGTTTTTCATTATCGCGTAGCAAAAAATGTAATTCGATTTCTCTCGCGCAAGACTTTTATAAGGTTGATAGATTTATTAGGCGAAATACGGGATGTTTTATACTGTTTCCTGGAATAGATGATGTTGATGTGAGAAATATTGCAAACAAGCAATGTGGTGATGTAACAAAAGATAAATTTTTTGAACTATATCATCTAGCAACCAAAGACATATACAATTTCTTTTTGTTTGACAAACTAGCACATGATCCGGATAAAATGTTTCGTTGTTGTATTGACACATTTCTCTAGATGAAATTTATATCGCGTATAAAAATAAATAATGGATTATCATCAAAAAAATGAATTATTGAAGAAACTTGCAGCATCTCAAGTTGCTTTTAAGAAAAGGGTGGAAGAAGCCCGTCGGGGACAAAGTGTTGCAGAAGAAGAAACCACCAAACTTTTTAAACCTGTTACCGAAGCAGTACTCGGTAAGCAATCAGAATTATCAGCATTATCTCTGGTAGAACTAGAAAAAAAAATGAAAGAAAAAGGGTTGTTAGGTTTACTCGGAGAAAGGTCAAAAGAGGAAACTAAAAAAATTGAGAGGAACTTGATAGAAATATTGCTGATCCTGCTATGCGACAGGCTGAATTTGACAGATTAATAAACAACCCTCTTGCGCTACAACATGCTATTGCAAGACTGACGGTTAATCCAGCCGAGTTAAGAAGGTTGATGCAAAATTTATCAGAGCAAACTAAGGAATTAGCTGAGCAACAAAAAATGATGACTGAATCTACCATGGAAATAATGCCTATCAAAAATCAGATAAGATTTTATAGAAAAAATGCACATGATAAAAAACTAGACGAAGAATATAATACTTTTATTAGTAGTTATAATATCGGAGACATTGATAAAATTCGAGGTTGGTCAGATGAAAAATATCAAAATTTAATATAAAAAAATTAGAAAAGATTATAGAAACTGGGTTAGATGCTGATGGAAAAATAAAAAAATTAACAAAAATGAAGATTTTTTTAAGAGTACGTGATGTTATAAGAAACTGAGTTATTGCTAAAGTTTTACTTAAAACAGCAGAACAGTATCGAACTAGATCAGGAGATTAAAAATGGACTTTCAAAAGACTGTTTAATAAATACGATAGCGAACGAGATAGAAGATTACCAGAGGAAACTACTGGATCTGGCTTCAAAGTTTTTACATCAAACGCCGAACTGGTTGACCGACTTATGTTATTAATATCATCAAAAGAAGCTGGTAATACAAGTACAGAAATCGACAACGAAATCATAGACAGATCATCTTAGATTGAGTGGATTACTAAGATCAGACGAGTACCAAATTTTACATAGCGATCTTATCTAATTTATTGTTATAATATCAACAACACTATTACTTGACTCGTCACAAACAACGAGTGACAGCGCAAACTTTTCTGTCCACTATGATCCGCCAATAATATTAGATCCTGTTAAACAGTACGAAATCGGATTAATTTCCGCTACGATATGGCATTCTATGTCAAATGTAAAAACGAACGTCAATGACGACTTTACATTTAATTCTGGTGCTTGGGTATCAGTCAAAATACCACAGGGGGCATATAATGTAACTGATCTCAACAAAACGATAAGAGAGTTGACAACAAAATACACTGCCGCAGACAATTTTGAATTAACTCCAAACTATAATACCATACGAGCTAGAATCAATTTTTCACCAGCGACCAGTATCGCATCGTTGTTAGGATTTAAAAACCAACGATACGGCAGTGTTACAGAACAAAGTATATCGTATGATGGAGATTTACCGGTTAACATAACAGAAGTAAATTCAATTTTAATCAATTGCTCTATTAGGAAGTCAAGGTCTAACAATCTATAGGTTTTCACCAGATGTCCCGCCTGGTTCACTGATGCAAATTACTCCTCAACAAATAATATACTATCAGATTACTCCTGAAAATCAAATAACCAACATAACAATGCAACTAACCGATCAATCAGGACGACAAATAGCTCTTAACAATGAAATTGACACGTATTATTTACAACGTATAGCTCGAGAGAAATTTTGAAAACCTAATTTAATAACAAAGATGAGACAAAAAAAGTTTATCGAAGAACTATTGTAGGTGGATGTTTTTGGAAATATATTTACAAAAATAGTTGAAAATATCCCAGGAATTGCGCGTAAAGTAGCACCATTTGCTCTTGATACCAGTAAAGCTCTTGCGACGGGAGCTGCGTCAGCAGCTGGCACCGCAGAAGGGCAAAAAATCTCTGGTAAAATTAAGGGCGACGTGGAAATTAAACGAGCAATATCAGATATTGCACCAACAGCGGAAACAGAACGAGCTATGATAGCTACAACAAAAAAAATTACTGTCGCCACGCGTTGAGGAGGTGGTACGTAAGCTAGTAAACAAAACAAGACGAAAATTAGATTTGCCTCAGATCTGACATTACAATTTTGTGTAACGATTATAAAATAAAAAATGTCAGTCAAAAATTATCTTGATTTCAGTGAGGAATATGAGATTGACAATACAGCAACATAATTCGAGTATGTCGAGTATCTCGATGAAAACTCAAACGAACGAAATAAAGCTGGTCAAAGAAAATTTAACACAAGAGATGAAGACGTGTTCTTCCTGCCTCACAAGGCTATGCTAGAAGTTCGCGGTAGGATATTAACCGCAGCTGATGGTGATATTGTAGCCAGCTGCAGAAATTGCGCTAGTAAATAATGACTGGAGTTTGTTTAAAGGTGCACGATATCAACTAGAAAATCAAACAGTGGAGGATATTAATGATTGGTTACCGGTTGCAAGTACAATATTAAATATTATTTCATTTAGCGAAGATTATTCGAGATCAATTGCAACAAAAATATGATGTGGTTCAAAGATACAGGAGAAGGACAAGGATATAAAAAAGAATTTATTTTAGATGCTGTTTTTGCACATGGCGCTGACGCTGCCGCAGATGTTGTGATAGTTAGAAATTTTCTTAGAGATAATGCTGAAATCCTTGGAAAAGACGCAACAACTGTAGCTGCAAACTCAGACGCCACAATAAATTCGTTGACAGCAGCATGCAACAACTTTAGTATAACACCACCAGGTGCAGGTGATAATGGAGTAGTTATGTTAGATTTAGTCAACAATTTTGTTGTTAATATACGAAACGGAAGATATATACCAAGCGAAAATCTCTTGCAGCAAGATCACAACAAATAACAATGATGTTGCCCTTAAGCACAATATCTGGATTTTGTCGTGATTATAATATCGTATTTCCAGGGCTGAAACACAGAATTATTTTAGATCGGGCAGACCAAAATAGTTGTCTTATTCGAGTTGATGGTGTAGCCGATCACAAATTTGTGATTACGAAATTAGCACTGTGGATGCCTCGAATTGTGCCATCAATCGCTAGGTTAGCAGAGCTTAACACAACGTTAGAGGCTTTTACAAAAAAAAAATAATTATTTTCTTCAGCATAAAATATATCAAACAAGTGTTCCTAACGCAATCGATTACACATGGCGTATTACAGCTACTTCAAGCGAACAATTACCAAGATATTTATTTCTTGTCTTTCAAAAAACAGCACCACTTAGTAGCCAACTACAAAATAACTCTGTTTTTGATAACGCTGACGTTAGGAGAATATTTGTTAGAATAAACTCTAAACAATACCCAGAACGAGCGATCGAATGTAATTTTACAGCCGACGCTGCAAAAAATGTTACGAGGGCTTATATGTACCTGATGGAAGCGATGCAAAAAAATCAGGACGCTGACAGCGGATCACAGATTAATATTGAAAAATTTCGTTTGCTTTATCTTATCTTTTTCTTCGACGTATCAAAACACTCCGATCGAATGATTAATTCAACCGCGGAAATGGAGGTAACTTGGACGCTTGGAGAAGTTCCACCGAATCCTCTAAACGTATTTGCGCTTGTGTCTAGCGATCGATTCTTGACGATTGACTCAGTCAAAGGTAGAATGACTGCCCAAGTTTAATCTAACAACCTTGATATAATCAAGGAAAATGAAAACGGAATACACAGTTAAAGAAATATACCTAACTCCCGGCCAAATTAAAAAATTATAAGCGTTGGTTGCCAAACGTAATTCTGTCTCTGTAATGATAAAGTCTACGGGGATTGACAGCGCCGCCGCAGTGAAAGTAATGTTAACTCAATAGCAAATTAAAAAACTCGATCAGGGAAAACCTTTTGTTCTCAAACTATCTGTTGCACAAGTAACAACGATGGCAAAACAGGGCGGATTTTTTGGACCAGCACTTTCTGTAATTTTACCAAACATTTTACCTGTACCAGGAACACTAGGACTAGCAGCAGCGTCAGGGACAGTATCTGGAGCAACCGAAAAAGCGGTATCTGAAGACGGAATCAAACAAATTTTATATAAAATAAATAATATAATGCCAGCTTAAAAGAGATCGCCAGCGACAAAATCTAAAAAAAAGAAGTCGCGAGCGAAAAAATCGCCAAGAAATACAAAATAAGGAGGAATTATTCCTTTCACTCCGCTGCTAGCAGGGTTAGCAGGCAGTCTAATTCCAAACCTGCTAGGGATAGGATGTGGAATGACTCTACCAGGCACCAGACGCCGTTGACGCCAGTGACGAAGTCACCGCCGTTAAGTAATTTCGATATAATTGAAAAATTGAATGACATTGTCAGATTCCGTGGAGTATATTCCAACGACGAATTAAATAATGTACCACAAGGTGGTTCGTGTATCATAAACATACAAAACTTCGATGATGGATCCGGCACTCACTGGGTTGCTGTCTACGATAATAATTATTTTGATTCGTTTGGACTTCCTCCGAGTGATCTTATAAAAAAATATATTTTTAAAAAATTTAAAAACATAAATTACTCGTCTAATCAACTACAGCCGGTTGGAACATCAGCTTGTGATTATTATTGTATTATGTTCATCCGACAGATGTTCCAATCCCCTGAATTTTTAAAGTTTATTTTGCAATTTGTCAAGCATCCATCTCACGCAAATGATGAGATTGCAATGAATTTTATCTAAACTAAGGAATATGTCAACATACTGTCTCAAATGTAAAACTAAAACAACAAATAAGGATGAGACAACGGAAAAAACAAAAAATAATAGAACTATGTTAAAAAGCATTTGCACTGTTTGCGGTAGAAAAAAAGGTATGTTTTTAAAGAACGTATCCGGAGCTGGAATGTGCCCTGACAATGTCCGGTAGGTTATTTTAGTAAATGATTAATTGATTAAAACCTACCAAAAAAAATCAAACATTTTTTGTCAAAATTTTAATTTTTTATGGGACAGAATAAATAAAAATGAAATGTAATTGTGATTGTGATAAAAAAATCTTTGAATTGAACAAGATAAAATTGTTACGTACTGTCAATCGTGAGGTAATTGGCAGCGGTATTGCCATTCACAAATTTATTGGAAAATTACCAATACCAAAAACAGCTTGGACATTGCCTGGCTATAAATTCACTAGGCCGTACAATCCACCAGACAATCAGTATGATGAAAACGATAATCCTCTGCCCGGACAAGAGCCTTATAATCAACTTGATGCCATAGCGATGCGTCATGATATCTGTTATCGTCATATAGAACGTCCTGATAACGTTCGTGCAGAGAGCTCAAACGCAGACTGTGATAAAGTAAAGCTAGATGAACTACACGATATGCAGCCTGTAAATTTGCGAGAACGATTTGATAGAAGGTTAGTTCAAACAATGATAGAAATAAAATATATGTTAGGTCTTGGAAAAGAATTATATGATGATCTTGTGTCTAAATTACATAAACGCCGTTGACGATATCTGGGCGATAGATTTAGTTGATGTGTCAAATCTTGCTCAATTTAACGTTGGCGCTGATGGCGCTCCAAAGAAATATCTTTTTCACGTCATAGATGTTTTTAGTAAATATGCGTTTAGTGTACCTGTTTCGGATAAAACTGGAACATCAATAACTGATGCGTTAAAACAGGTCATCATTAGTACGGAAAGAAAACCAAATAAAATCTGGACTGATCACGGAGCGGAGTTTTTTTAATAAAAAATTTGAGCAGTTTCTGGAACAAAATAACATCAAAAAGTATGTTACAGGAAACGAAGGAAAAAGTGTCGTCGTCGAGCGATTTAATCGCACACTAAACTAGCCGATACACAAATATTTGACAGCGAAAATACAAATAAATACATCGACGATCTACAGCAGATTATTGATAATTATAATAACACAAAGGACAGATCAATAAAAACGTCACCAAGCGACGCAATTAAAAATCCAATTCTTGCAAATAAAAACATGGATCGCAGACATAAATTTAAAGTTGGTGATTGAGTTAGAATATCTCCGACGAAACAAACATTTGAAAAAGGATTTACTCGTAATTGGAGCGAAGAAGTATTTGTTGTTGATAAAGTTTTACTGACAATACCTGCAACATATGCGCTAAAGGTTTTATTGGGTGAGCCAATAACCGGTAGTTTTTACGAGCAGGAACTGCAGAAAACTGAGCAAGACATATTTGTTATTGAAAAAGTTATCAGGAAAAAGGTAATAAAAGCCTTGTCAAGTGCCGCGGATACAGCGATAAATTTAACAGCTGGGTTCCAACTTAATCTATATTGAAATAATATTGTTATAAATTTCTTCGTACTTACGTTTGACAGATTTATATTTTACTGGTACACATAACGATATTAGATATTGTCTGCGATCGTCAGAGATCATCCTTAGGTTACAAATCTTAACAAATATAAAGTTGAATTTTATATTTTTCTGTCAGTCTGGAATTTTACTGTTTAAAAAGGGTTTTATCAGCCGCCAAAAAGACTGATTTTCATCTACTGAAAAATTAAATTTCGAGATTTTCTTTGTGATATGATACTTAACATCATATCGTCCATTTGTCGGTCTGCTGTAATTTTTTTTATCAACTACACCTATGATCTCATTTTGTTCGTCGTCGTTGTTAAATAAAATGTCATCCTCGGTGTAACCAACAGACTCACGTTTTTTTTATATCGCCAGAGACAGCATCGTCTGCTGTAAAATTATCGTCCGCGATTATATCAGCAAGTCGTTTCATCAAGTTCATATTATAATATATTTTTATCTAATTTATTATTATAAATGACTAACGAGATAAAATATCATCAGAAAATTGATATATTAAATTACAGAGAATTAGCCGAAGCAGTACGAAAATTTTTGTCGGGATATAGTTTTTATTCCGTTGACGTTAATGTGATGCAAGATGATTCTAAGAAAATTCTGCTAACAGCAGCAGAAAAAAATAAACTTAATGACAGCGCAGTAATGTCGCTAAAATTTAATAAAAATGATGTTTTAATGTTTGCTCATAATTGCTTAACTAAAAACGAGCTGGAAAATATAATTAATTGTCGTATTTGAAGATGATTTTGTCAAAGGTTGATTGTGATGCTGCTAATTTTGTTATTCCATCTTTAACTCTCTTGACCGTTGACGACTTTATCTTGCAGTGTCTTGCAGCAGCTGTTATTGAAGGAAATTTTAGTTTACTCCGTTTACTAAATTTATTGAAACAACAGGTTTAACTTTACTAAAATTATTACCTGTCTTTCCTCGCCTGCTATTTTCTTGTTGAGTGACAAGTTCGAGGTTTTCTAGACGATTATCTGTTTTAACACCGTTGATATGATCTATCACTAAACTATCAGGTATAGGTCCGTTAAACGTTTCGTAAACAAATCTATGGCTATAATAACCAACTTAATCGGTTAGTGTTCCTCTGATATTTATTCTAAAGTAACCACTATTTTGCAAATTACCTAATATTATTTTTTGTTTGGATATTTCGAATAATTCCTCGATCATTAGCCTCATACAAATCGAACACGGGGTAAGGTTGTAATTCTTCTTGTAATGACAAATTTTCAATATTATCATCAGTAATTGCATCATTAACATGATATACTCGTTGTCCATCTGGATTTTCATCACAAAACAGCGTGTAAATAAAATCTTTTCTAAACATTCCTACTCGCTCGGTATCTCCTTCCGATTTAACGCTGATCTTATAACCAGCCGGTGTTAATTTACCAAACGGTTTTCCTTATTTGATACGTATCACTGACCCTAACATTTTTCCCGCGTACAAGTTGTACTTGTGATGAACATGATAATACTCTTGCTCGCTTGTGCTTTTTAGATTTTGTGTCATTATAATATAAGCATTTTTATATCTCTAATTGTTGTTGTTTTTTTTTCAACTAGCGCATTCTCATTGTGAGGCGAGATATCGATCGAACAATCAATCAAATATATAAAATGTTATATAACAATGCTGAAATTGCGAGATATAACCAAAAACAGCCTTATAGGAGAACCTACAAAAATAGCTACCGCTTTTGCAGGATTTGAAAGAAAATGCTGATCGCGTCGACAAGTATATTAGTCACGTATCAAAACTAAATTTTAATGGCATTGACTTTCCAGTTGCAGAAAATCAAATACCAAAGTTTGAAATGCAAATTAATATTTCAGTTAATGTGTTTGGTCTTGACGAGCGCGAAAATGTTTATCCCAGATACATCTCAGAAAAAGCTACACAAAACACGATAAACTTGCTGTTTTATAAAGGATATTAAGTTTGGGTAAAAAAACTTTAACGGCCTAGTTGGTAGACAATATAATAAAGATAAAAATAAGAAATATTTCTGCTACCGTTGTTTGCAAGGTTTTTCTAAGGATGAAAGACTGCAAGAGCATGTTAAATACTGTGTTAATGTTCAAAAAATAACAATGCCAGGAGAAAAAGAAAAAAATATTAATATTTAAAAATTATAATCATAAATTAAGTATTCCGTTTGTTATTTATGCTGACTTTGAGTGTCTACTTGTCCCTGTGGCATGCGCAGAAAATGATCCAAATAAATCAAGCACCAGAAAAATAAAACATGTTCCTTGTGCGGCAGCTTATAAAGTAATTTGTTGCGCTTAAGATAATTTTTCAAGCCCAATAAAATTGTACAGGGGTAAAAATCCTGCCATGTGGGTACTAAAAAATTTAATAGATGATGTTAATAAAATTTTCAACAGTTTATCTAAAACACTTCCAGTATAAATAAAACCCAAACAACAACTTGATTTTGATAAGGCAGTTAATTGTCATATCTGCGAGAAACCTATTCCTGGCGATAAAGTGCGCGATCACTGTCATCTAACCGGCCAATATCGCGAAGCAGCACATAATAATTGTAATTTGAAATTTCATGCGCCAGATTTTATTCCTGTCGTTTTACATAATTTTCGTGGTTATGATAGTCATATTATTGTCGAAGCATTTGGCGATGAGGAAATTAAATCTAAACTAAAATTAAATCATGTAATAAAATATATTCCAAACAATTTTGAAAAATATATGTCAGTTACGCTCGGCAAATTACGTTTCATCGACAGTGTGCAATTCATGGCAGCACCATTGGATGAGCTTGTAAAAGGTTGCAGCAGTTTTGGTAATCTGAGAAGTTGTTTTGGTGAAGACTACGTCGTTCTGACAAAAAAAAGGTGTCTTTCTGTACAAGTACGTCGAAGACTGGAGCAGATTTGATGAAACTTCTCTTCCTGACAAAGATAAATTTTACTCGCAGCTAAAGAATGAACATATTACAGATGACGAGTACAAATATGCACAAGATATTTGGAATAAATTTGGTTGTAAGACACTTGGTGATTATCATGATTTATATTTGAAAACAGATGTGTTATTGTTAGCTGATGTTTCGAGAGCTTTCGTAAAGTTAGTCATGAAAATTATGGATTAGACCCCTGTTGGTATTATTCTGCGCCAGGATTGTCGGGAGATGCTCTGCTAAAAACAAGCAGGATAGAATTGGATCTCTTGACAGATGTTGATAAGTTTAATTTTATTGAAAAAGGGATTCGCGGCGGAATTAGCGTTACAACCAAAAAATATGCGGCAGCTAACAATAAGTACTTAAAAAATTACGATAAAAATTTACCGTCAAATTATATTATTTATCTGGACACTGTTAATTTGTATGGTTATGCAGTATCAGAGCCAATGCCGTGCAGTGGATTTCATTAGATAACTCCAGATCAATTTCTTAAAGAAACTGAGAAAAATCTCCCAGAAAATGTCAGTTATTTCGTTGAAGTTGATCTTGATTATTCTAGTTCATTACATGATCTACATAACGACTATCCGTTTTGTTCAGAGTCAATGATGATCGATTACAGTTTATTATCGCCTCAACAACAGGCAATGACAACAGCAAAAATTTCGATCGCTAATAAGCTAGTTCCAAATTTGTTAAATAAAAGAAATTACGTGATACATTACAAAAATTTAAAACAAGCAGTAGATGCTGGACCAATTCTGAGAAAAGTTCATCGCGTGCTAAAATTTAATCAATCTCGTTGGATGGCAGATTATATTGATTTAAATACCAAACGTCGTGCTATTGCTAAGACCTACTTTGAGAAAAACTTTTTCAAGTTGATGAACAATTCCGTGTTTGGTAAGACTATGGAAAATATCAGAAAGCGAGTCAATATTGAAATCGTAAATGATGTAAATCGCAGAAATAAATTAGTCAAAGATGACGGTTTTGTCAGTATGAAAATATTTAATGAAAATCTTATTGCAATACAGCGACGAAAGACAAATTTAAAGTTGAATAAACCGGTGCATCTGTACTTGACATATCAAAATGTCTAATATACGACTTTCACTCTAATGTTACCAAAAAGCAGTGGCCAGATTCGGAGTTGCTATTTACTGACACCGATTCACTTGTTTATAACATAAAATGTGAGGATGTTTATCAAGATATTTATAAATACCGTCACCTATTTGATTTATCGGATTATTCAGCAGATAGTGGATTTCATGATGAAGCAAATAAAGAAGTCATCGGCAAGATGAAAGATGAATTTATGTTTGTGCCAGTTAGAGAATTTGTTGGACTAAGAAGTAAAATGTACGCTGTAATTTTAGATGACAATAAACTGACAAAAAAAGCAAAAGGTATTCCTCGCGGATATGTAAAAAAATGTGTATGAAATTTGATGATTATAAAGCAACGCTAAACACCTGCACTAATTTTATTAAGTCAAGTATTATTGGAACAAATCACCATAAGCTTGAAACAGATACAATTATAAAACGTGGACTAAATAATTTTGACGACAAACGATATTGTGTTGATGGCGTAAACACATTAACTATTGGACACTATGCCAGTACCGGAGGTGATATATTCAATATCATCTTTAATCTAAACTTTAGAAATATAGAAATAATGTTCGAAAATTTAACGTTAGCCGATGGAGTTAGTAGCAAAATTAAAAACTAATCGTTAATGGCCAGCAATTATCATTTCAATTTAATGATGAAATTTCAGGTATTTGTTTTAGTAAATATGATCGAATGAAACTCTCGCTTATTACATCAGATAACAGCAAATATTTTGATCATCTTGAAAAGTTGAGAGATGAGCTTATGCTGAAATACGATAATTTTCATGATCCGATCAGTCAAGAAAAATATACCAAAATTAATATTGACCTAAACCGGTGGAAGGTTTTTGCAAATGGTTGTATTTTATCAACAGGGTAGCAATGAGAGAGTTATTTGAATGTCATCGAAAAGTAAGCGGAAAAATTAAATTTTATTTGTATACACACGATAATGAGTTATTCCTAATAGTTACCATTGATGTTTTAATAATTGGGGATGAAGTTCTTTGAAAGGAGATAACTCTGTCTGTCTTCCTTGGGAGATAACTCGTACAGTAAATTTCCATAACATTACATGACCGTTGTGATTTTGCGCGCGCGCGCGCGTGTGTGTGTGTGTGTGTGTGTGTGTGTGTGTGGATCAGCATAATTTGTAACGAAAAATAATATTTTACGTCTTTTAACTGATAAATTTAATGTACATTATTTTGCGTTAATTTTAATAGGTTATATAGATGTGCAAATTCCAGGTAAGTTATTGACTTCCAGCTATACAATGTACACTGCGACAGCTGTTCACAACAACATCCTACAGATTTATTTTAGATTCACACTACAGTCTGTTTGCTTCATTTATGTAGTCTTCCCTCATATAAAATACGTCGGACTGCATTTTATTGAACACATTCCTGAAACGCGTGTAAATTTTAGATCCACAGCCATGGCTCTATAAGGTGTAGCGTTAATCATGTGTGTGTCTGTGTGTTGGATTTTTAATGTAGCTTTAACAATTTTTCAGTCATATTGCTACATGTCTGCAGTGAATGCAGCTTATACATCATTAGTTAACTTCATAACAATTTCCGAAACGTATACTTGTAAGTAGAGTCCATGTTAGAGTGTTGAATTCTCATCCTCGAGGTGTTGAGTTCTATTCCCGTGACCGGCAATTATCGATGGGGGCGTTAGGATGCCAGATTTTTCTAGAATGGGAGAGGGGACTCTGCCCTAAGAAATTTCATGTACACTTCTCACCATGTCAAACAACGTTGTGGGTGCTGTTTTGCACTCTCCCCGGGGTTTGATGTTGGGGGAGTGTGCATGAAATTAAAAAACTTAGACAGCTCTCTGAATTTCTAACATTTTGTTTCGCACATTAGGAATTCGCCGGGGAGTGTGTTTATGAAAATTGGAGCCCCTCAAAAATAAACAGTAGGATGATGTAAGCTCCTTGACCTTGTGACCTCACTGAAGGGTTCCCCACACAAGGACGTTCAGAAAGAATGTCGCCAAAAGAAAAAGTATCATGAGGTGATTGTGGGCCATAAGAAAGGCCTTTACAAAACTAGGATCGACCCCCCAAAAAACTAGGGTCATCAACGAAAAGAACCAAAATGAACTAGGACTTCATGAGTTTTACTGTGGAATGGTAGACCGACCATCATTGCTGCTGTTTATTTTTTGTTTATTTTTATTTTAAATGATTTAAATTTCAACATGTAACCCCGATAAAACATATTTTGTCACGTGAAAGTCATCATCGGAGCTGAAGAAAATGTCAACATAGAAGGATTTTGGAGGGGAAAGGAGGATTTCTGAGCTAGAAACCTGGTTTTCTATTACTGAGGTTGTATAGAAGCCTTATGAAATTTGGGGTAAACTTATGACTTCTAGCGGAATCGCACCAGGGTTTGATATCGCTCGGTCAAGCAAATACCCCTGGCTTGTAACAATACCTATCGAATTATCTACGTCGTAACCTAATCTTTCGCTGTTTGATAACTTGTCAGGTTTGTTTACAAAATTCTAGAATTTTTGTAAACCCGTCATGAGGCGTGACTATCAGTCCATTTGTTCGTCCGAACGTACGCCCGTTCGTCCGTCCGTTCCAGTTTTTATTTCCGAAATTTGCCAAACTTTGTAAGTAGTTTGGATTTGGGACACGAAGAGACCTATAGATTCCGAACTCCAAAGATGAAAGGTCATGGTCACATAGCTAACGAAAGGAAAACAATAATTTGACTTTTATCCAGAATTCTTTGACCAAACTGTACATGCATTTGAAACAAAACAAACATTAATTTAGAGTGAAAGGTAAAAAATGGAGACACCAAAGACGCTTACAAAGGGCAACTTTAATAACATCTGGAGTTCTTCATCCCCGACTTTGGTACATAGCTTGCACCTGAGATAAGCAAAATACGATATAATTTGGGATCAAAAGGTGAAAAGTGAACGTCACTGAAACTGAAAGAAGGAAAACAAAATATTTCCATCAATCTACTTAAGATCTGTAATGCATGCCTTAACTAAACTTTGCAATTGCTTTTAACATTAATGGGTTACATAGTGAAAGGTCGAGTGAAAGGCCTGGCGTCTTTATAATAATCAATAATACATTATATATGCTTTACCAGTTACACTAGCAGACAACATTTCATTATGTGTCTGCTGCTTTAGTGAATGTCGAATTTGTAAAGGAATACCCACTAGTCTTATCAGGCTATAACGTATCAAATTTTGTAAATTAGCACTATTGAGTCTTTTTTGCAGCAGTAAATATGATCTCTTTAGTATTTTTCATTCAGTCTCTTTTCTGTCCCTATTTAACTTCGTTGCTGTCTTCCACTAGTGCATCATTTACGCAAGATTTTCCATTTAAGGCAATTGATATCGTCTGTTTAAAAAAACATATTGGATTCAGGTCTGGATACTATCTATCCAATAAATTTATATTCTAGGATTATATATAAACTTGATTGATAAAATTATTATATTTGGTCACTGCTGTTGTTATTTGTGTGGGTCGAAAGCACATTTTCACTAACTCTTTTGGCTGGGCTTAACCCGTTGAAAACATTTTCGGGTATTTCTGCTTCTCAATGGTAACCTATGCAGAGCTGCTGTGTTTTTTCCTCATAAACTTGAAGTACATATTTATATAAAAAAGTTACCCGGGTACCCTGGCTTCTCATGATGCTCCCCACACGAGGACAGGCACGCACCATTAAATCATTCGGCATTTAATATGAACGTCAATTGGTTTCCTACAAAGTTCTCAATACAGGAATGCGACTGGTGTACTCTTTCTGAGTTAGTTATACATCGTAGGAATTAGGTGTGAACATTTTCAATAAGATGTATATTTTCAACTCCCAACTTCACATCCCTATAGCAAAATAGGTACAATTGTGTGTTCGAACAGTTGAAACTGTAATCAATTGGAATGTGCAGGTTCTTTATCCTTTTGTATAGAATGTGTATGGCCATTTTTGCTTGTTGAAGGTTGTATTTTGTAGCTTTTAAATGTCTCTTATTTTTGGACAAATGACACCTAGATTTTTAAATTCCTTACAAGTAAGTATTTCAACCCTATGTCAATTTGAACTGACTGCAATTATGCGATCCAAAATTTCATATTTTTTTTTTAAATTGACATTTATTTTCCAGATTTTAGTGTACTCAAAAAAAACCAATTTAGGATTACTTGGAGAGAGTAAGCATCAGTTCCAAATATTACAATGTCGTCTTCATAGAGTAAAAACCAACAGTTTCAAGTATATTTCAGTGTCCGAACCCTCTCTTACTATTGCAGTTCCAGTACAATCATTGTCTTGTAGAAAACTCTCCAGATCTTTCAGAAACAGTGAAAAAATATCGGCGAGTAGTGTAGTGAGGTAGTATGGCGACAATGGGAAAATACATTACAGGACCCCAATATCGAATATAGCGACAAGATTAATAGCGACAAAAAAATCACAATATCGAATATAGTGACAAGATTTATAGCGACAAAAAATCACCCTAGGCCTGTATAGCGACAATGGGAATTTTGTATAGGGACAATAGGAATGGAACAGGTGGCATGACGTCATGGTACTGGACACTTGCAACAATATAGCAAGGGACTGACCTGAATTCGCCTAGCTACTCTAGGGAGGGACAAATACAATAGAGAGAAAGAGACATATACAACATTACAACATTTTTTTTAGGCCAAGTGAGAATAAATATCTTTTCGAGGCATATGAAAGTGGCCCTAAAAAGGGCCTTTGGATTTCTTCTTCTTCTTTGTCTTCTTCTAAGTTCTTCTTCTCCTCCACCAACTTCTTATTTTCTGTCCTACACTATTTTGACCTCCACTTTTTGTCTTCTTCTCATTCTTTTCCCTCTCCTCCATTATTTCCTTCTCCTTCTCTTTCTCCTCCTTCTTCCTTTCTTCATTTTCTTCTTCCTTTTCTATCTTTTCGTTCCACTCCCTCATCCTCCTTTTGTCTTCTAAATCTTTCTTTTCGTCCTTTTCAATTATAATCAGTTCATTTAATATGTCCTTACTTCTCCTTAAATTATTAATTTCCATGCTTAGTCTATGGGGACAATAAGCCCCAAACTGCATTCGGACTAGCATCTCCTCCACCATTCCTAACGTGTCCACTACCTCCTGCAAACTAATCATTCTTTCCATGTTGCTCGCCATGTTGTATTCTGTGTAGAATGGTGCGAATGACGAGCGCTCTGCTTTATATCCGTGGAAAAACACACCCATATCTACTATCCACACAAACGAACACCCATATCTACTATCCACACAAACGGACGAGAACGCATACAAACACCCATATCTAATATCCACACATACGGACGAGAACGCATAAAACATACCATATATACCATCCACACAAACGAAGGAAGAGAAGAAAAAACACACCCATATCTACTATCCACACAAACGAACGCGAATGTATAAAACATACCATATATACTATCCACACAAACGAAGGAAGAGAAGAAAACACACACACACACACACACACACACACACACACACACACACACACACACACACAACAGTAAAGGAGTGAGTGTTTATAGTCACACTACTCTACATTCACACAAATTGGCGACTTGAATAGTCTCTCTTTTCTAGAGATTTGGTTATCCCTGAGAAGGGCTTTTTTTCTTGGAACTCCAATTGCACCTGGCTAATGGTGGCACCTACTAGGTCTGGCCCCACAGACGCAACGTCGGCTCCAGTCCTGCTCCCAATTGATGTGTGTGGATGGGAGCGCAAAGGGAGCTTGACTGGCTTCTTTATTCCAGTCTTCAGTCTGAGGGATAGTGAACACTTGTTACCTCCTTCTTCTATTCCACACCCTGGGATGATGTTGCTAAAGCTGCGGCTCCCACTCTTGCCGCTGTCTCTCCAACTCCTCCCATGCCTCCTCCTCCCAATTTTCAATTTGAGGGACAGCGGATCTCGGTCGTTGTGGTGCTGGTAGTGACTGCAGTGTTGGTAGTGGCTGTGTAGGCGTCTTCACCTCAGGTTTGACCTCACAGACAAGTCTTATCATGAGATGAGGCAGGATCCCTCTCTTCTTTTCTTCTTCTTCTTCCTTCTTCTTTTTTTCCTCCTCTTCTTTTAACCTGGCTTCCTCCTGTACTACCTCCATAGCCAATTCATCTAGAAGGCGCCTGGCATGCTCCAGGTGCATCTGGAGTTCCAACAGTTTTTGTAGTCTGCTTATCTTCTTTTAAGTTGACTAGTCAACAATGGTAGCCAGACTGACGAGTGCTCTGCTTTATATTCCTGGAGCACGAACGTGAAGGAAAACATCCCTAACACCAAAACTTACCATCACATCAAACGCGCGGACCTAAAAGAAACACTCACGTTGACTTTTTTTACTTACAAACACAGACATGCACGATTCGAAAAGACAGAGAAAACGAAGGGTGAATTTTTTACTGATAAAAGAAACGAAGTGCTTATAGACACACTTCTATTTTTTTTAAACATACAAACACACAAATTTGTTTTGGCAATTGAATTAGTATGTCTTTTCTAGAGTATTGGGGTAGCCCTGAAAAGGGCTGTTTTTTGTTGACGGGGAGTGATGGCAATCTTTTTTACTGTCTAAGATTGCGTCCCCGTCTGGCGGCAGGCTTTCCTATACGATACGGTCTGCTTCTACGGAAAGAGAAGGAGAACTCTTTGGTATCCACACGACAGTCGACAAAACCTCTGTCTGGTTCTTGCTTCTGTTGCTGTTGCTGTTGTTGTTGCTGTTCTCTCTGCTTCTGAAGTCTGTACTTCTCTATCCATTCTTCTAGTTCTTTCTTGATTTCCTCTGTGAAGGCCTCTTCTATCAGGTCTTGGGCTATGGATAACATCCTGACATTCTCTATCTCTTCAGGCTTAGGTATCAGGTTTAGCCTGACACGATGTAACTTGACGTAAGCTTCGTTCAGATGGGCTAGTCTGGAACGCATGTTCATAGGTTGACGAGTCAACAGTGGATGGCCAGACTGGAGACCAACCCGCTTTATATGGTTCAAACACGGACGCGATAGAAAACATCCCTACTCGGTTTTAGTGTCGGAACGCTATGATAGCAAATGTCATGGTGAGGCATAGAGAGAAGTCAAAGAGCATATACTGACTCCTTTTTGAAAACAAACGACAGACATATTTTTTCAAACCACAACATTTTTTATTCAAACAAACAGTCAACTAATAACAAGTAACAAGTAACAATAACATCAAATAAATTATTTTTGACAAGGTTGACAAAGTTGTGAAATCATGTGAGATTTCCATTGATGGAAGTCATGAGGCCATTGATGTACACTACGTTTCCTAGCTAAAGACAAAAGATAGCCATAATGGTCACAAAACCATCGATCTACTTTCTCATCGTTTCTAGAAGAGTGACGATCAAAATAAGTCACTAAATGTTCTAAAGAATATCCAAGACTGCGATGATGAAGAAAATACACACAATATTGTCCACACACCATAGAATCTGTGCCTTGTAATTTCACATTGTTGTATCGTGTCGGCTGGGCATTTCTTCTCATAAAGTCAATGATATCGTATTCCAAAGGGGGTAATCCATACGAATCAAAATATTTCACACAATCCTCTTGAGGGAAGTAGACGGCAACCCAGTGAGTTCCTGGGAGATGACTGTCGTCCGTGTTGATGACATAAGCTTGATAGTCTTGAGGTTTGCGATGAGGTAGTTCATCTTTAGCGCACACGACAGGATTCCAAGAAGCAGTATAAGAACTATTGTTCAAAAGGTAATAAAGTTCCCAGGTATCCATTTTTTGTTTTGTTGTTTTTGTTTTTTTTTCACAGGTAATGATATATCATCAATTCAATTCTGACTTTTTGTTTGAAACGCTCTGTCAAGTAGCCGTTTCTTCGCCTTGTCTCCCAACTCTGGGCTAAGAAAGCATCGATGCGATCGATCTCTAGAATAGTCAATGGAGGGCAGGAATGATCACGCAAGCCTCTATACCACTCATGCAACACTGCTTCTTCCGAGATGAGACTCCAAGCGTCGTCCAGTTACTCGTCCAATTTTCCTTCTTGACTCATCATCAGACATTTATCGTGTTGAATTTGACTGGGATGATCGTTTTTACATCCCTAACAATCTTTCTTGGTTAATTCCGTAATTTTATCCGCCAGGTGTTTAGCGAAACAGGACACTAAATGTTGTTCTTGTTCTGGCCATCTGGACTTGACTACTACCTCATCCTCTTTTTTTTGTCTTGGGGTTCTGTTTTCACGCTATCCTCCCATTCCATTTCCAAAGATTCTCTACCGTTCAGTGAGGGATAGGAGTCTTCCATTATTTCTAATACTCTAGAATGACTTCTCTCAAAACTGTTGATATCGATTTTATTGTCGACTTCGGCATACAAGATGACGTTGACCGTCTCGGTGAGAGCTTCTGCAAACTGAAGTTCCACACGCAGTTGACCAGATTTTATAGGGTGGAAATGTCCCTCGTCGCTGCCTTGGTCTGGAGTAAAATCAAAGGCCCACAAAGTGTAACCTCAGACATAATCTTCGTCGTGACTGGTGTTGGTTCCTAGTTGTCCGGTAGCATCGTACAGGGACAAGTACGATCTCAAGTAATTCTTCTGGGCAAAGTTAGGTTCGAAGGGTCTGGTACACAAAGTCTTGCCATCGCGACTGACTTCAATTTTGGACACTGGAAAGGATTTTGATCGTGGGCTCCGTTGAGGGCTGCATTACTGACGATGCCAACGATTAAACGTTTGGGTAACTGTCCTTGGAACAGATGATCTTCGATCTTTAATCGGAGTCCAGCAGCAATGGTGAATGTTTTCACTTCTACTCGTCGTATCGGATACTTGGCGCTCGATCTGCTCAATGTTTGACTGATGTCGTTTCCCACTTTAGGTAACACTTCCACGCGGCGCACGTAAAGTCTGGCTTCTTGGATGATGGTTTTGTACTCATTGGCATGAGTCATCAAATGGAAAGCGACACTGCTGAGATTGAGTCTCAGGCGAATATCCACTCCGTTCAGCAAATACTTGTCTTGCAACCACATGTCCAAATGCAAACGATCCATCAGTTCTAAACTGCGACCTTGCAAGATTTTCTTTCGACGGTCGTTAAAACCCACATTGTGAGGATTGTCATCGGCTGTCAGGGCTGTGTCGTTAAACGTGTCTTCACCTGTGGTGTCAGGTTTCCATACCACGCAAGCATCCAGATGAGTGCTCTTGGCCTCTTTTTCGTACGTCAAGAGATTTTCCAGGTACGCTGGGTAAGGGTAGGTATCCATACTGCTGCTGACCAGTTTGTTGTTGTTGTTGTTATAGGGTTTAACGCCATTTTTCAGCACAAGATAGGCTATACATGGCGGCCAGTATTAGTGGTGGAGGAAGAACCCTGGAAAACCCCGGGAAGAACCACCGACCCATGAGAAGCTACTGGCAGGCTTTCTCACGTACCCACGTTAGCCGAGCCTGGACTCGAACTCACGCAGACAGAGGTGAGATGGCAGTGATCCGTAACGATCAGCGCTTTAGACCACTCGGCCACTCGGGGCCCCCTGACCAGTTTGTTATTCAAGTACAAATCCACTTCGCTGAACAAGGAATGCATGAAATTGTTGATAGGAGCTACTCTGGCATCGGCACCCGGATTGGTGTTGTCGGTTTTGATCACTTTCAGTTTTGGGAACAAGTAACTGCCATTCAGATCGATGTAATCTTCGGGCTGTCCTTTGATTTCAAACTCGATGGGAGCTGAATCCGTCAAAGAGGAGACGGGGTGAAATTTGACCCATTGGGATTCTTGCATCGTCATCATGGTGGGTGGCATGGCAAACAGATCCAGTTCCGATTTGGAACAAGCGCAAGACTCTCGGTGCATCATTTTCTCTGATTTAATAATCAAAAACGTCTAACTCTCGGACGATTTTTCTTTTCTTAGTCTTTCTAGCTCTGGAGGTGTGAAGTCCTCTCAAGGGGTGTTTTGTCGTCTTTTTCTACCTTGTCCTTGCTGTGGCGTCAGGGAAGCAGGAATGCCTGACTCGCCATTGCCCAGGGCATTTATAGGAGTTTCTCGCCGGCCCAAAATGTCTTTACATGTTTGAAGCAAGACATTTTTGCCTGCTCTCAAGAAAGCTTCTTTTGGGTTTTGTTTGCCAATGATGACATTTTGAAGAAATTCTTTACCTTGCGTCAACGCGGCGTCTTTCAAGGCGTGCAATCCCAGTGTCACCATCGGTTTCAGAACGGGAGCCACTGTACGAAAGGCCGATTTGAGCATATCACCTAAACCATGTCCTCGCTGTCGAGCGACTCCTTGGTACACAAGATTCATGACTGACAAAAAGGTTAGAGTAATCGTTTTCGAAAATGGAGTTTCACTGTGACTTTCCCTATGGTGAATGAAATATTTTGTCCCAGATCTCCTTTTATAGTAATGTTGACAGTGTCGAAATACGACTTACTGACGAGCAAATAGTGAGGATGTACAAATTCGCGGTGAACGTGATAGGTGTTCCCACCTTCCTCGTCAGCATTCGTGGCAGAATCCACCTTGAAAGGAATGACACGCAGTAACGGTACTGAGGTGTGTCCCACCACGTTGTACTCCGCCACATCGGAGTGGGCAAAAATCTAATTCAGTCCTCGGTTCATTTCTACAGGGAATCTAAAATATTTCCCAAAATCTGAGTTACTGGTCACGGCAAGTATTTCGTTTGCAATCTTGATGAACTTAGTGTCTCCACCCAAAATGTCATACAATTCAGGACAAAATGTAATGGCCACTACTTTGTTCTCTGAAAATTTCATCATTAGGCAACCAGCGATTTTGTGGTAATCGATCGTGACACTTTTTCTGGTTTTCTCCAAGGCTTTGCCAAACACGTTCTTGAACCTGTCAGTAATAGCGTTCACCAAATGTTGACCACTAAAATAATATCCTGAGAGAATTTTAAACCGATAAGTGATCCGTTTAGTTTTGGGGTCTTGTGATTTCAAAGAGTCAGTTATACTGCTGCGTTCATCCAAGTGTTATTGCACTTGTTCGTCATAAACTTCTACCGTAAAAGTGTTTTGATTTTCGACGATGTTTTTGATTTGTGTAGGGTGAATCATTTCCACCAAACCCACTTCCCAATGGGCTTCATGATCCAGTTGGATGGCTTGAGGTAATTTGGCCGTGTAACAACATAAGGTATTATTGGGAAACACCTCCATGGAACTGTCACTGGGTAACGTTAAGTAAAATTGGTTGTTCATAATTCCACAGTTCTAGTCTCCAAGGAGTCACTGGAAGTCAGAGGAGTGTATAAAAGAGGATGGTTAGGAAGACTATTGGATGGGGGACTAACGTTGGACGCAAGACTCCCGTTGTTGTTGTTTCCGTTAGAGGAATATTTCAGAGACGGATTGGGAAGAAGGTAACCAATGCAACTGCTCAGTAAAATGGTCCACAATTGTTTGTCTTCTTGTTGCAAACTCAAATTGGCAATGGCACCACCGATGACACAATACATCAGAAAGATTTGGCAGAAAAAGACGATTTGCGTTTTAGTCACACGTTCTCCACACCACACCCACAAGGGTTGCTTTTGTAGATCTTGCAGAGAAGAACTGGGGGAAGGAGTGGTCACTGCAGTAGCTGAGGCTGTGTTGAAGGGCATGATGGTCACTTCTTTTTATAGTCGATGATTTGCGAAGCGTCGATCCAAGAGTCAAAATTCGGCGGATATCCTTTCCAACGTACTTTGACTTCTTTGACACGTCGTTTTCCCACTTTTCGAGAACTTCGATCGAGAATGTTTTCGATCTAGTACACGTCGTCTTTTTTTTTTGGTCACACGTTGCAACTCGGGCAAGTAAAACCTTCCTTTAACACTTCCCCGTTCATGTCTTCCAATTTATAGACGGGAGTATGACGACCACGCACACGTTCAGTGACAAGAAACAATTCGGTGGTCCAGTTGGGTAAGTAACCTTTGTCGAAAGTGCGTTTGGTTTTGCCAATGCGCACCCAATCTCCTTCTGCCAACACTTCACCTTTCTTGGGGGCAGTCACTGTTGGGGACGTACCAAACAGGCGCTCGAAGACGGTCACTTCCTTGCCGGGAGTCACTTCTTCGGAGACACGTCCGATGCTCCGATGGTAAGATTGATTGTACGATTGGACGAGGTGTGGCAAGACATCGATGTACTTGAGAGTGTTTTGATGCGTAACATATTTCCACATGCGTTCTTTCAAGGTGCGTTGAAAAGGTTCCACGATGCTGGCTTTGGTTTCGGGATTCTCGGTGGTGAAAAAATGAATGTCACGTTTCTTCAATTCTTTTTGGAAAGCGTGGTTCAGAAATTCGGTGCTTTTGTCAGTTTGCCATCGAAGAGGGTGACGTCTGCTTTGTTTCAGCAACAGTTTGAGGGCTAGCAGTAACTCACTGCTCGATTTGGAAGTCAACTGCACGACCCAAGCAAATTTGGAAAAGACGTCGATGACACAAAACAAATATTTGTAACCACGATTGTAGGTAACCAAATGAGAAACATCGGCTAGATCGGCTTGCCATTGATGATCGATACCCTCCACTCGGGTGCGACTTCTGGAAAATTCTCGTCGAATGGGTTTGTCTAAGGTGTACGTGGCTTGTTCTTGTAACCATCGTTGCACTTGAGGTAAACGAACACTTTTCAGTCGAGTTTTGGCAGCACGATACAATTTCTGAACTCCTCCGTAACCTCCAGGATCCGATGGATCGTAGCAAATGCTGGCTAACACTTTGTCCATTTTTTTAATAAGTGATCCACTCTTCACTGATGCTCCTCTTTTCTTCGTGTGGCATTTTCTTCGTTTGTAATGCTTTACGTGTCCGACAAGCGATAGGTGTCGGAGAGGAAGATGTCTGTACTGGGGTAATCAGTTCTTGTTTCACTTCTGGTTTCCCTTCTTTCTTTTTCTCTTCTGAGGAAGAAGGGGTAGCCATCATCTTTTTAATCCAACTAATTCTGGATGTATTTGGTGTTGTTAACTTGCGTACTTTTTCTGGTGGAGTTTGAAGCTCTTCTTCTTTTTTTGTCTTGATCACTGGGACTAGTGGTGGTGGACTTTCTGTCATGATTACTGGGGGCTAGTGGTGGTGGTGTTTGTGGTGGTGATGGACTTTTCATCAAGGCCTTAAAATCTTTTAGAGTGGGTAGAGCTGTTTCGTCTAAAGCTTTCTGGTGAAAGAGTTGCAGTCGTTGCAACAACTGACCGTACCGTTGATATTTTTCCATTTCTGACAAATCGCTGCGATCCATCAACGATTGCAATTCGTGTCGTAACGGGGACATCTCGGTCAAATGAGGATTGGGAGGTAATTGTGGGGTTCGTTGTTCTTGCCAACGATGGTATTCCATCCATCGTTTGTAAGGCACTAAAGCCAGTTTTCGTCCTTCCATCTGATTTCAAGGATCACGTCTGAGATCTTTTGACTCCAGAGGTCCCTTTTATCTCCTTGACCCTTTTACATTGGAGCTATGGCGGGTAATACGTTTCCCAATATACCCAACCTAGGTTTCGCTATTACTTTGGTAAGAAGTCCTAACAGGGGAAAACTTCCTCCGCGTTGCACCTTCATCTTTTTCTTTTGACGAATGGGTATTTTCTTTTGGACCATTTGGCGAAGAACGTGTCGATGTTTGGCAAAGCATATTTTCTGGTGTTTAGTCAAAGGTATCGTTGCATTCAAGACATTCAGACAACATTCGCTCACAGTATCAATGAAGTCTTTGGAGGCAGTTTGAATGAGTTATTTTCTCATGGGTGGAGAAATTTCGGACAGGACGGACAACAGGTCCCAATGTCTGGCTAAACGAGGTGGTAGTCCTTTCCTTTTCGGTCCTTTGGGGGTAGAAGAGGAATGTCTTTTGGGGGTGACATCTTTCTTGGTTGGTTCGTTCGTTCCGTGACACACACCAAAAAATACACTAACGTCGATAACTTGTCACACGGCATTTTGTCCTTTTTTGGGACTATCGCCTCGTCATAAAGGTGACAATGTGTGTTCCAAAATCGCCAAAGAATCCTCCTCTTTGGTGGCTCCTCTCTTTCTTTGGACGAGTGTGTCTTTTCTGGGGGTGACGCCGATGTTTGGCTAAGCGCTTTTTCGGATGACGACACTGTCTTTTTCTTTTTCCTTTCTGGACAGGAGAACGACGATGAGGGAACATCTTTTGGTGCACAAAACACACTGAAGTCCATGACTCGATATGCGCCATTTTATCTTATTGTTTCTTTTGGAGCCTGTCCTTTAACTTCGTGCCAAAATTATCTACTAACTTTTCCATTTGAAATAAAGGGCCAAAGATACCTCCCCTTTGGTGGCTTCTTTTTTTCTTTGGACGAGTGTGTCTTTTCAGAGGGTAACGTCGATGTTTGACTACGTGTTTTTTTGGATGACATGACTGTCTTTTTCTTTTTCCTTCTCCTTTTTGGACCGAAGAAGGAACACGATGGTAACGGTGTGTACTTTTTCGAGGGAACATCTTTGGGCGTTCAGGAGCACAACAACACTAAACCTATCGTTTGCCTCGGGTATTTTTTTATACTGGAACACGTCGCCACTGATTGTCTTTACGTCGCATCAACTTGATGACAGGTATCACTCGACGTTGAGGAGTTCGCAACGGACTAAATCGAGACAGTTCTTGCTTTAACAAATCCAGTAAACTCTGTAACACACCCATTCTCTCTTGGACTTTGATTTTGGGGGCAGGTACTTGTGAGCAGCGGCCACTGCCGCTAAAGAGGAAGAGGGTGTCACCACTGGAGGAGATGTTTTGGAGACGCTCTCTTGCGGGTAGAAGCTGTTTTCTGTGGACTTTTCTTTTTCTTTTTCTGAGGCTGTGACCTGGTCTTGACAACGTTGCTCTTTTTCTTTTTCTTCTGGGTACGTTTGGGTGTGGATTTTTTCTTGGGGACGACTTTGGGAGCATCAGGATCCCATTTTAAGAAGGAACGAATGATGACACCTCCTCCAGAACCGCTTCCTCCAGGTTTCAAAATGATTTGCTTTTTGGTTTGAGTGTCGATGCGAGGATCGGCTAGTTGCGTCAAGGTTACTTTGTTTCTCTCAAAAAAGTTTGGTTTGATGTGTAATCTGAATGATGCCTTGCAGTAATTGACGTGCTGTCACTGTAGACCATCGTAAGACCTCTTTGAGACTAGCTTCTAAGACAAGAGCACGTATTTGTGGATTTTTTTCGCGACTGATACCATACAAGGCACGAATCAATTTGATGGGAAGATGAGACTGAAGGGACCTCATGTTGATGTGTGAGACAAAGCCAAAGTGACCGAGGTTTTTCTATAGATTTTCTTTTATTGTGATTGTGGTTAAGTCGACGAAGGGGACGTGTACACGACAGGCCCTCCGTCCTGGTACTAGTGGTGAAACAGATGGGTACGAAATCGCAAATAATCGGGAGTGGTGGGTTTTAAATCCACGAGTAAATAAGCGTGTGGGGTTTGAGTGGCATCGTCGTACGCATGAATCAGCCAAGGCGTTCCTAACTGTTTGGCTAAGACTTGTACTTGCGATTTATCTCTAGGGATTTTAAACAACACCACGTAATGAGCATTGAGACTGATGGTACGATGGGCTTTACTTTGTTGAAACAAAGTTTGGGTAATGTAAATGACACTGGCATTACGATGATGCCCTTTGCGTGTAAACCAGAGTAATATTTCTTCTTCGTCTTCTCCTCACATGTCGTCAAAAATAACCAAATGAGTTTCACTAGAGTCAGACACGATCCCATCGTCTTCGCCAGGAATACCTTCCACAAAGACGATGGAATCGCCTTGACTTTCTCGCAGAAGGCTGTACGCCGATTACCACTCTTTCAGTACACCACAAGATTCGTTGAGGTGGACGATCGATCAAATGATGTTTATGTTCGATCAAACGTTTGACAAATTCAGTTTTGCCTGAACCGCTCGGTCCAGCAATGAGCATGTTAAAGGGATGGCGAAGATACAAGGCCTCCCAACTAGTCCGATCTACGTGTTCGTCAATGACTTTGACAGTGGAGGAAGAGGGAGCAGAGATAGTAGAGGTAGCCATAGTAGTGTAAGAAATGTCACTTTTGACACGAAGACAGACAAGACAAGAGTTTTTATACTTTTTTTCAGGACACGTTTATTGTCATCTTTAATTGTGAACAACACGAAAGACAAAAATACATAAAAGCCAAATGGTTAAGTACATGAATAAAAGACACATGAAAACGATCATAGTGGAATATAAACAAGTCTCTGTACAACATTTGTGGTGATCAAGAGGTGAAATCGTAGGGGCAGTGTGTAATGGTCTGAGAGTCTCTACACTTCTTGGCACAATCACACAAGAGTCTTCCCGGAATGGCCTTTCGGGGATGTCGATCACGGTCCTGTCCTGAAGAGAGTGGTTTTCCTCGGTCACGACTTCTTCTTCTGGCACTGTCACTAACACTGGTTTAAAAGTTACTTTTTTCACTGAACGTTTTAATTTTTTAGGATGACACATCTTGGGCATAGTGTGCCCCTTCTCTTGTCCAAGCCTCAAACCCCCAACTTTTCCAGTCACGTAAATCTTTCCAGTGAGGGTGCACGTCACAAGCTACACACACGTCATCGTACACATCTTCAATACCTAAAAGTTGACGAATCTTGTTTTCCTGAAGAGGTTGTCGAGAAGTATCGAGATGAAAGCGCAAAGCTTTGAGCAGAATGAGTTTCTCGTGTACATTTAAAGGAACCACTTTCTTGCTTTTTGGAGTGGTAGGTACTGTTCGTAAAGAGTCCACAAAGAATTGTCTGGTAAACGAAATCCCAGAAAGCAAGTCACTAAGACACACACTACACGTCGACCCAGTTCAATGGACACAGTTCTCGTAATAGGCGATGGTAATCCTCCACCGTTTGAAGAGTGTCATTGATTTCCTTCCACGGAATCTGTTGTATCACGAATGATAAAGGTCGTGGCATGATAGTCCGTTTTCACACCCTCTTAGATGTAAGGTAATAAGAATCAGGAATCACTGGGTCGTGGCCAATAGCCTCGTTTATATTTGTGACTGAAGTAGTGTCTTCCCATAATCAGTCTTCTCTTGCTTTGGAAAAGAGCATAGTTTAAAAATGGAGAAATGATTTTGAGTTTGCGTTTCACTTGTATTATGACCAGCTTGCGGTAAATGCGTTCTCTCAACTCCACAGGCAAACCACGAATGTTTTCTTGTAAAGTATCCATGACCATGTCAGTCAAACACTTCTCCTAGAGCGAAAGTAACGAACATAATGAGTAATTTCTAACCACTGCCATTCCAGGAATTGGTCAAGAATGTCAATAAAATCTTCAAATCTAAATGGTCTAAAGCGGAATATTCGGATGAACGCACATTTGATCCACAGAAATCTGATTTGTTTCTTGACTTTTGTCAATTTCTTCTTGTGAATTTCTCGACACAAAAGTTCTACAGTCACTAATTGAGATTTGGCTCTGGCAAGTCCCTGCCAAATGTCCTTGTAGATCTTCTCTTGCAATTCGTTTGGTAATGTTTGAAGATTATTTTTCCAATGGGGTTTAAATACTTGTTTAGGGGTTGTCCAACGTTTGACTCCTAGCCACGTAGCTAGTTTCTTACACGACATGGTATGCCCACTTCAATGACGAGGTCCCACTAAAGGTAGGTAGTGACAATCTGGAGACCATCGAGCATGTTCCAGGTAAGCGCAATCTTTCTTCTCCCACGCGTGAAGTGACACAACGCAACTGAAGCACTTGACTTTATCCCCTTCGCCCAAGTAGATAAATCCAGCTCTAGCTAATTCTTCAGGGGTAGGTCCTCCCAGATATTTTGGCCAATTTCCTTGGAAGGTTTGGATCCGACTTTCAAAGTCGCAGTATTCAGGCAATCTCACAGGGAACGAATATTTGTCTTTCACAGGTTCATTTGGATGAGGGTACGGTGAAATATGGAGGAGATTCCTCAGTTTAGGATCACATCCGTAGGGTGGTAGCCGCATGGTTTCATAATGATGACAACCACCATGAAAACCAGTAAAGTGAAAAGGTGTACGATAACGAGTGGCATCACTTTCGCATCCGTCAGGTTTGACACACACAGCATCACTTTCCATGGTAGGTATGGTAGTAGTAGTTATAGCAAAGTTCCCATGATGATGTGGTACTGAATCGCTAAGGTCATAGCGTACGGTATCCCTGCCATCGCAAGGCACAGCATCGCACTCGAGTTTGCTTTTGCTGGATACTTGCTGTTTGAAAGGATTCATCAATCTCACTTGGCAATGGTAGTCACAATGAACTATCGGTCTTGAACGTTGTCCTTTTTTATATGCTGGCCAATTTCACCGTGTCCGTACGGTAAAGTGAAGTGGTTGGGAAGCCGTACTCGCTTCTGGTACACGATTTGATAGACTTTTTCCAAGGGTCGGATGACGATTTGGTGTGTGGGTAAACGTACAATCTTGTGCGGTTCGTGGGTGGTCACTTTAAAATTTCCATCCTCTCCAGACTGTAAGGCTTCTTTCAAGACCCCAAAGTTCACCAGTCGACTGGTGCGATAATTGAGAGTCAATCCTTTCTCTTTACACTCCGTGTGTACTTCTCCTTGAGGGTTACGGTATTTGTAGCCGTAATTTTTCGGCCCTCCACTTCCAAAACTGAGAATCTTGTCGTCGGGATGCTAGTCCGTCCAGGTTCCTAAACGGTCTCCTTCGATGATAGGGTGTTGTTGACCCAGGCGATCGATGTAGATGCAACTGTCCGTGTCAAAATACAACACACGATCTCCTAACAGTTCTAAAGCTTCGTACGGTTTTAAGCGAGCATGGGCTGTCACGTAAGCCGCAATGATGACATTTCCAAATTCGTCGGCTTCTACAAAGTCCAGTTCTTCTTCGTAATTGACTAAGATCAAGTCCTCACGAAGGACGTCCACGTGTTTCATGTATTTAGTTTTGTCGTGAATCATCTGGAAGTAGCGTGAAGGTTCTGTCAAATACTCCGTCTTGGGTAAACACGGTCGTTGTGCCATTTTACCCCACAAGCAATTTAACATCACTTTGGCAAACGATCGCCTTCCTTAGTTTTTCTCGATGTGGTCCCAGTATTTCTCTTTGAATTTCTTTTGGTCTTCGGGAGTGTCGCACCAGGAAGGATATCCACTAGCTTCTTGTTTCAGTTTCAAAAAGGCATTCACGTAGTCTGCGAAAATGCCTTTTTGAGTCTGGTCGCCCTTGTGGTATTTTTCTGTCTTGGGAAAGTGGTAAATTTCGTACACTTCTAACAGTTGGTATCCCAAGTCCAGAGCTTTAAACAATTCCACGCTGACCCACGTTCCCGTCAAGACGCGTTCTTCCTGAGTGTGCTGACAAGGTCGGTCTTGATTGCACGTGTCGGCACAAGTACGGCACAAGGGAAACATCAGTTTTCCTTGGCAATGGTGAGGTAAAACGGGATGGTACAAGTACGTGGGAGGCAAGACTTTGCATTTGATCAATCCTTCGTATTGACGAATGTTGTCCACGTCGATGTGTTCCGTCAGCAATTGCGGGTGCCCTGCGGGAAAGTGACAATATCTGCACACGTACGGATACATAGAACACACGTCCAAGTATTTGATCTCCTCTCCTTTCTCTTCGTCGACTTGGTACAGCAAACAGGTGGCATTCGTCCGTCCTCCGTACAAACTGTCCCTTGGGTTCAGTGGGTCCACGAGCTTGTAACTTTCCACGATGCGCTTAAACTCGGGATCGGTTTTCAATCGTTGATCGTACTCGTGTTCCCACATTTCTACCACTTGGTATCCTTGCTCTTCTAACTTCAAGCGCCGCTGACAAGTGGCCTGGTACAAGTCTCCTATGGTCCGTTGTAAAAACTGATTTGTAGTGTCACGTTGAGCGTAACAGATGGGACATCCGTGAAATAAACAACCGTTAAACTCGTACACGATCTTGGGGTTTTCTAAGTTCCAGCCATCTACTGAATACCTTCCGATGGCTTTTTCGCCTCCTCCGTTGCGAGCGTGTTGGATCCATTTGTCTTCCTTGTTGCACAAGTAATGTTGCCAGTGTGGGGCTTTGACCGAGTATTGACGTTTGACAAAATTGGTTGTTTGAGGACTGATGACAGCTAGGGTGTTTTCGGGCATGAATCGTTGGAGGCACACTAAGGAATACGCTTTGGCAATGGTGCAGGCTTCTTTCAAAGGGTCGATCCCTTCGTGCTCCATGAACAGTTCTCGAAATTTTCCACAGCAACGCCGTACAATGTCCACGTAGGAACGACAATATTTTAACATTCTTCCTGAAAGTCGAAGGGGTCCGAAGGCGCGAGTGTGGTACCAAGCGTAGAAAGCTTCTCGTTGTTCGGTACGCATGTTCTCGGGGTCGTAGTAGTGAGCCTCAGGCAAATGGGGCAGAACGGCGTGTTGATTGGATTCGGTATTGAAAAAGGGCGGAAATAGCCTTTGGCCATTTCTGTCATTCCAAACGTTTTAGGCATGCGACTCAAAGGCACTTGACCCACTTGCATGGAAATGATTTTGGCTCCGTTAAAAGTCACTTTAGGACGTTCGGTGCCTTGTTCCGTATAGTATCTGAGAAGAAATTGTCCATCGTATCCCGAGAAATTGTGAGCCATCACCGTAGCATAGCGATGACAATGTCCGTAACGTTCGATATCTTCTTGGCTCCACGTCTCGTCGATAGGGTCTAATATCCATTGGGCAAAATCGGCTAGTGTGTTCGGTCCCCGAAAAATTTTTTCACGTCCTCCAGGAATCTTGCTACAGTGAGGGCAATGAGTAAAGATAGGCTCTTGGATGCACTTCTCACACGCTCGATGAGCCACGCAGAAATTAAGAATGTGAATGCCAGTCTCTTGCATGCATTCGAAATCGAAAAAGATGAAATTCCCTTTCTTCTGGTCATTATCTTCTTCTTCTTCATGTTTGGATTGGTATTTTTGAATGTAGCATTGGTGTTCCACGTCCACGATTTGGCGACAAATGTGACATCGCTTCTTTCCTGAACAGATGTGCGCCTTGGCATTATTGGTACGTATTCCTTGTCCACAAGTAGGGCACAATCAAAGGAGCTGACAAGCACTTTTCTGCTGTGAACCTTGCGTCTTCAGATGTTGTTGGCAACAGAAAGGGCTGACAAACGTGCGCTGACAAGCTGGGCAATGCACTCGTTCTTGTCCTTCGTCAAGACAGGGCTTAGAGGCTAAACATCCCTCACATTTTGATCGGCAATGCTTGTGTTGCTCTCGATTGTTATAGCCATAGTCACATTTCTCACAGTAATAACTGTATCCCAGAAATGCAGTGGTACTGGTAATGGGATCGAATTGTTCATCGTGATGATAGACGTGAATGTATTTTCCGTCTTTGAAATTTTTGCCTCGAAACAACAGAGGTCCGCGCACTTCTTGAGGGTGTACTTTCAAGATGTAGCGTGGAGACAAGACGTCTTGCAATTTTTGCATTTCAGGAATGCCGTAGGGTGTGTCTTTGATATCCCCGCTTGCTGCAAAAGGAGTTCTGCTTCTCTTCGTTGTTTGGCTCGGTCCGATCGTTGAATAATTTTCCAGGCTCTTTTCCATTCTGTCGTGTCGTTCTTGGCGCATACGTTCGTCTCACCACGATGGCACGGGCTAAACACATCTGGTCTTGAGGGTTGTTAATTTGAACGATGCTGCGCTTGATACTGCGATGGTCGTCCACCAATAAGACCTTTTTCCCATGTCCTGTCCCTTGGGGAAGAGACACGTGGGTCATGAACGGTGTCGCTTTTCCGTCGGTGATGCGAAACTTTTCGTTGGATTGTTGCTCGTGTTGAATCTTGTCCATGACTTTGGAAGGTGTCAATTCTGCCGTGCTGCTAAACTCGATCCAAACGGGAGACTTCAAACTGTCGTGATGAATGGAAAGTCTCAAACGATCGTCTTCTTTGGCTTCACATTTCTGTTTCAGTGTGGTTAACAAAGAATCCCACACATTGGTGATGAACCCCTCTGCTTTCTCCAATGGTACCTCTGACTTGAAATCTCTAATCTTTATGGTTCTAAATTTTCTAGAGGAGCGTTTGTCCGTCTCTCGAATGTGGTAGCACTTTTCAGGGTTTACTGGTGGTGATGGACTTTGACTTGGTGTAGACTCTCTGGGTCTGGATTCTGGTTCACTCATCTCATCTTCAAAATCGCTGGCATGAATTTGTGCCAAGACTTCAGCTACTGTGCGAGGCGATAAATCACGTTTCTGCCTCTTACTTTCTTCTCCTTTCTTTACGAAATGATGCGATCGTTTCATCTTGACTGCAAAAAGTCAAATGACTACATTTGAAACGCCATGGACCCCTATATATCCATGTCAGACTCAGTGTATATATAAAGGGCTGGTGCCTTCCCTCTCAGTATTCATTTCGCTCTCAAGCCGACAAGCACGATGAAAGAACCCACACAGATCGAACTTCTGATCAGAGCTTTGCGAGATGTCATAAGAAAGTTTTCTTCAGACATGCCGACGGACTACTCCCCCTCCTTTCGAGATAAAAGTCAAGATACTTGCTATATCTGTCAGAAGAAAGGGCATTGGGCTACAGAATGTCCAGACCGTCAAAAAAGCAAGACCAGTGCCAGAAGAGACAAAAGTCAAGATACCTGTTATCATTGTCAAGAGAAAGGACATTGGTCTTCAGAGTGTCCTAAGAAACAACAGGAGCAGGAGGAAGAAAACGAGGTGCCCTCGGCAAAGGAGGAACCCCGACACGTTCAGAAAGAGAAGACAGAAAACAAAAGAAGACGAGAAAAAAGTGAGGAAGAAGAGGAGGAAAAAACTGAAAGTGAAGAAATTCAAAAAAACAGAGAGAGTGAAGAAAAAAAAGACACAGAAGAAGTCTATGAACTTTTTAAAAGTGTTGTGTTATGTTGTGTTGTGACATTGAATTGTAAAAATTTGTACCAGAATAGACCAGACTGAAAAAACGCAAGTGTCTCTTGGTTTTGATTGTTTAAAATAATTAGGACCTACACTCACGCACTCACAACACGTACATCATAGGGTTAAAAAAAATAAAAGGGATTTTGAGTTTTAATTGATTTTGGCAAAATGAATACTATCTCTTTTCGAAAGAAGTGAGTGGTCCTGAAAATGGCCCTTGGGTGGTTGTTTTTTTTGTTTTTTTTTAAAAAAAAACAAACAAACAAACAAACAAACAAACTTAGGAACGAGAAGCAATCAGCTTTAACTGCCTTAAGCCTTTGCCACGGCCAAGGCCTACTTCTGGACTTGCTCCTTTCAATGATTTGGTAGAAATCTCTAGGGGTGGTATCTCTGGTGTAGTAACAGGGTTGGACTGTTTGGCTCGGGAAGGTCTTTTTCTCTTGGGTCGTAATAAAGAAGTCTGATACATTTGTTTCAGACTTCTTAACTCGGCCAAAATGTCCAAGAGTACCGTTACCGTTTGAGGTTCATTGTTCTCCTTCTCTCCTAAACCTTTTTTGTTCTCTGCTCCTTCTTCCTGTCGTTTCCTTCTTGCCTCTTCTTCTTCTCGCTGTTGCTGTTCAAGGAGAAATGCTTGTTCTGCCTCTTTCTGCTGTTGTAAAAATTTCTCCAATTCTTCTTTCTGTGTCTGTTTAAAATCCTCGACATGTGGTAAAGAAGGAGAAGGTGTCGAAGGTACTGGTACTGGAACAAATTCTTGCGAAGAGAGAAAATCTACTAAATCCCAGTTGAAATCAACCTCTTCTGGAAGTAGCGCTGTGTTAACTTTGGTAGCCGCTGCTATGCCATCGCTTCTCGTCTCCACAGCCGGTGCACCCCAATTCATCGTCTTCTTAGTTTCAGTCATGTTTCACAAAACAATGTCGCATCGATTCACTGCGCACAGACGCTAGCGCACCTATATAGGGAATGTGGCGTCACAGGTAGCTCTCTTCGGATTGGAAGACAGACTTCGCGAAGTGACTGAATTTTGTAACGCGTGTTGGGATTGGTGAACAATTTCAATCCGTTTCGATCCGGTCTTCGACTATAAATAAACGAGGTTCACTTCATTCCCTTCACCTGTTCCTCGTCAGAAGATGTGGACCAACGTCGAATCGTCTACCCTCCTATCGTCGATGCTGTTCAACCCGGACTATCCAATGTATGTCAGATCATCATGTGCAATTACCCAGATCACTGATACAGCCTTTGGAAAGGAAGGATCTATGTGGAGAGACAAGGCTGTCTGAAGCGAGTCCTCATCTACGGTCCAGACGTTTGACAAAGTTTGAGAAAGAGAAGAAGACCTATGTAATGCCCTCTATGTTAACGAACTGGTGTTAACATAAAAACCAAAGGCCCTTTTCAGGGCCACTTTCATATGCCTCGAAAAGATATTTATTCTCACTTGGCCTAAAAAAATTTTTGTAATGTTTTATATGTCTCTGTCTCTCTATTGTATTTGTCCCTCCCTAGAGTAGCTAGGCGTATTCAGGTCAGTCCCTTGCTACATTGTTGCAAGTGTTCAGTACCGTGACGTCATGCCACTTGTTCCATTCCTATTGTCCCTGTAGAAAATTCCTCTTGTCGCTATACGGGCCCAGGGTGATTTTTTGTCGCTATAAATCTTGTCGCTATATTCGATATTGGGGTCCTGTAATGTATTTTCCCATTGTCGCTATTACTACCGCACTACACTACTTCGGCGAGAGATCTTCACCTTGCCTAACTCCACAAAGAACTTTTTATAAACAAAAACAGACTGTTTTCCAGGGAACTTCAGACAGGATTTGAAATTTTTAAATCAATTGAGAATAATTTTAAATTTTTTTTATTTTTATCGTTTTTCAATAATATTCTCCAAAGTCCCGCCCGCCAAACCGAATGAAACGGTTTGCTAAAATCAATAAAGGAGCAAAATAATTTTGTCCTTTTGTGATTCAAGATGTCCGATAATACATGTAAAGAAAATATATGATTTATTTTAGAGTACCCGGCACAAAATCCAGCTTGGTTTTCTGCCAATATGTTGTGATGGTTGAGAAAAAAAATTCGATCATTGAGTTCAGTATCTTGGTAAGATCACTGAGTTCAGTATGGCGGTACACAACTTACTAAAACAGCTAAGGATAGCAATCGGTCGGTACATTTCGAGTTTGTAGGAATCTCCGCTATACTTATAAACTGACTTTATGAAACTTTCAATTCACGATTCTGATACACAACCTATCTGAAGTATTAAATTGAAAAAAGAGATGTAGATAGGGATTCATAAGTTTGATGTGTTTTTTTAAATATTCATTGAGTATACTGTCATTTGAATTCTTAAAAATATTTTTAGAGCTTTAATATATTTAATGATTTCCTCCTCACTTATCGGTGAATTCAGTATGTAATCGTCGTTGTCCAAGTCCATGTCTAGATCGTCGAGGTTACCGGGCATGTCTTAATCAATGCTCTCATTATAATCTTTAAAAACAAAAAGCCATATAGCGTACCTAGGGTAATGCTTATTATCGGGCTTCTTTCCAATGTTATTAATAAGTTTCCCGAAATCTCCCGCGTTTTTACTTTTCAGTCATGTGAGCTTTGCGTGTATACTGTAATTATATTTATTTACAGGGAACTTCATGATTCACTTATAATATTTACTTGCATTTTGGACATTACGCGTGTTCGTTTCTGAAAGATTACTATTATAAATTTTTCTTGTTAATTGGTATTTTTTCCGCACATTGTGACACTGTCTTCACTAACCAACGTTTCATTTTAGTTAGATTTTAAGTGTTACGTTTAGAACTTATGAAAATTTTGTCCGCTGAATCGAGAAATTATTTCGATATATTTGAGCATATATTGTTGATAGTTTTTTTTTTTTTCTATTTCAGTTTTATCTGCGTGTGCATTCTGTATATTTCTATGTCAAGCGTTTACTTTGTCGATATCCATGTTTTTAATAAAGTCGCATTTCCGTTTATCATCCAACCTTCTATTCTTTATAGTCACTACATTTGTATGCGAGGCTTTCTGACTGTATACAGTACCAGCGAATTTGAGGGTGGTTGTTAGAAGTGAATGATTATCCGAACAGAGTCAGCAAAGTTCGTCCACACTAAAGTTGTCAACGTACTTAAGAGCTTTATTACCTCGTTATTCAGTATTTCCAGACAACATTTTCTAGAAGAGAAATAATATTATAAGATGCTTCGCATGAAATCAAGCAATCTGGTCACATTAAAAAACCTTGCAATCTTAATTAAAGAAATCTTAGAAATCCAAGTCCGGCAAATGTTCTAAAATTAAAGTCCGGCAACGGTACTAAAATCAAATTACGGCAACGGTACTCAATGTAAAGACCACAAGGTATGGAAAGCTCTCATTCAAATTTAATGTCCCCTAGTCTGGAATAGCCTGCTCAATGAACTGAGAACAATTCCTGATTACAAAGAATTCAGCAGGATGATTCAGGCATCGTTTGGGCTAACTGTAGATGTGCTATATTCTCTCTATTTAGCAGTCAGCTCAACTTTAAGTCTATCAGCTTCACTGACATATTGTCTTATGTTTTAATATATACACATACACATGCATACGTTATTTATCGTTTTACTGTCTTTTAATTTGCTGCTACCGTTGGCCTTGTAACGTTTAGATGTGTGTTGTTTCATTGTGTATGTGTGCTCTCTGTGTACGTGTCTGTTGAATTATTAAACACGTTTGTTATGTCATGTCGGTAAAATCGCTCGTTCAGAGCTATTGTTTCATGTATTTTAGCTAGGCTACCGACGTTAAATTATGTTTCTTGTATCGTGTATCTCTGCTTATTAAAGCGTAAGGTTTTAAAATTCTTGCGGCAGTGGACTTTTCATAACCAAGGGAGGTAACCCACAATATGAGTGATATCAGTAGTAATAGGGGTTACCGTAGCGTCAATGGGAATTAGCATTACAGACCCCCCTGGGCCCGTATAGCGTCAAGAAATAAAAGCACACCCTGGGCCTGTATAGCGTCAATGGAAAATTGGGTAGAGTGACTAGCACACCCTGGGCCTGTATAGCGTCAATGGAAATTTTGTAGAGCGGCGACTATAGACTGTGGGTTTGTATAGCGATAAGCGACAGGTGGCATGACGTCACACTGGTAACAATGTAGCAAAAAGAGAAGTACTGTGACGTCAGGCTACCTGAGAGAGGGCTATAGACAAACACGAATCAAGAGCGTTCGTGTTTTTTAGTAGAGGAAGGGTTTTATATATATTCGTTTAGGGTGGAGATAAAATGAAAATTAAGATCTTTTCGAGGCATTGGAAGTGGCCCTGAAAAGGGCCGTTGTTTGTTATGTGATGTTAACACCATTCCGTTAACATACAGGACATCGCATAGGTCTTCTTATCTTCCTCAAATTTCTCAAAGTTTGTCTTAAACTGTGTCTCACTTCTGGTCCGTAGATGAGAGTCCGCTTAAGACAGCCTTGTCTTTCCACATAACATCTTCTTTTCCAAAGAGTGGCACCGGTGATCCGGATGACAGTCCATTTTGTTTTCACATACATGGGTAAGTCTGTACGGAACAGCATTGAGGATACCAAAGTAGAGGATTCTACGTCGATCAACATCTTCTCTGTGACGAGAACAGGTGAAGGAAATGAAGTGAAATGAAGTGAACCGCGTGTATTTATAGTGGAAGACCGGATCGAAACGGATTGAAAGGGTTCACCAATCCCAACACGCGTTACAAAATTCAGTCACTTCGCGGAGTCTGTCTTCCAATCCGAAGAGAGCTACCTGTGACGTCACATTTCCTATATAGGCACACTAGCGTCTGTGCGCAGTGAATCGATACGGTATTGTTTTGTGAAACATGACGGAAGCTAAGAAGACAGTGAATTGGGGTGCACCGGCTGTGAAGTAAGAGCAGAGAAGTGAACACAGTGCTACTTCCCGAAGAGATTGATTTCAACTGGGATTTAGTAGATTTTTTATCTTCTTCCCAAGAATTTGTTCCGGTACCAGTACCTTCGCCACTTTCTCCTTCTTTACCACGTGTCGACGATTTTAAACAAAGACAGAGAGAAGAATTGGAAAATTTTTACAGCAGCAGAAAGAAGCAGAGCAAGCATTTCTTCTTGAACAGAAAAGCGAGAAGAAGAAGAAGAGGCAAGAAGGAAACGACAGGAAGAAGGAGAAGCAGTAGAGAAGAAACAAAGTCTAGAAGAGAAGGAGAACAGCGAAAGTCAAAAGTCAACCGACAGTAGAACGAGAGGAAAACTTTGCAGGAATATCTCACACACTTGGCAGCCCATATCGACACTCTTCCACAAATTTAAATCTAATTGGTTATAATTACTTTGCTGACTTTATCCTGATGGAATAAAGTCTGACAGTAGCAAGTGGACACATTTTTATGTTCTGTTCACCAGGTTGGAATGTGATGGAAGCCAGGAATGCCCAGATCAGATTAGGTTCAAGAATGTTTCTTTAATGAAACAAATAAAAGTACACTAATATTGAAGAAAGTGTTTGCATAGCATCATTTCGTTCAATATATTTATCATCCTTTTAAACTATTTCAGCATTCCTGGCTTTCATCGCATTCAAACCAGCTGAAATGTAAACCAATGGAAATTGAAAACACAAACATTTGCTTGTGCGAGAATTTGATTTTATTAAAGAAAGATGATCAGAGTAAGTAAATTCCGCCTAAGTCAACATGACTTTAACTTGTGGAAAATCTTCAATATGTGCTGCCAAGTGTGGGAGATATTCTTGAAAATTTGGTCTCTCATTCTGATTTTAGTCAACATCGGAACACGCTGCACAAGGCCATTATTTAAGCAGTAAGATGTAGCACCAAAACAAAAGTATCATGTGATATGTCTTACATTTTAGAACTAAATGTAAATATGTCATGTTTTTTTGTAGAACATTATATATAAAGTAAAAATGATTAGTCTGTTTTCTCTAACAGATTTCTCTATATTTGCTATTAAAAGTAATGAAGACTTGGATGAACCATCAGGTTCAACTACATCAAGGCTCAGTTTGCTGTTATTTGTGATATCATTGTACAACAAGCTAACCAGTCACACATGCAGAAGTGTATTGACTGCACTGTCATTGCAGATACAAAGGTCACAGGTGGCTTTCTGTAACAAAAACAACTATGATAATCAGTCTTGATGTTGAATTATTATATCTGCTGCTAAGGTATACTAGTATTTACTTTAAAAGATCAAACAAAATCTTATTTGTTTGTTGCATTCATACCCTGTGACAGTCATCAGCAAAAATACTGATCCATCACAATGACGGAAGTTAAATATACACCACTCTCTCGATAACTTGACCCCTGATAACTCATGAACCCACTTATAACATGGGGTCAGGCATGGATCCCATTTCTTTTTACCAGAAAGTGCCCAAAATTTATCCCAATTTGTTGAACTTAAAGAAAATTGTGATCAAAATTGATAACTGAAACTTTGATATATTGCTAGTTTTATGGTCGAAAACAGTAGATAGGACCTGGAAATTGTAATCAACATTATGAACTTATCACTTATTAATAAGAAGTTGTATAATTTGTTACAGTTTCTTTCCAAAAACATTCTTAGTACATCATATGTTACGATATTCAAGGAAATTTTGATCAATGAAAATGTCACTTATGCCTAGTGTAATAAAAATAAAGACCAATTAAATAATTTTTATCAAGTTAAATTTGTGTTGTAATTCTATCTTTTGAGTTCCTTTTAAGTGTAATCATCATAAATGCAGTGTGTATATAAAAGTCAAACGTGTAAATCTGCTGTAACAGTCATGTTTGTGAGCATTTCACTGAGAATCTAATTAAGTGCCCACTGTGTTTTGATATGTAACTTGTGGAAATATTTGTTTTATTATTGCAGTCAATTGAAATCTGGCCTCCTTTGTATTGTCACATCTTTTGAATCAGTCATGCAAATCCTGCATGCTTAAGATCTAGTAGCTCCAGTCGTTATGTTGGGTGAACTCATCAGTTGATCAGTCAAACACTGTTATAACTTTTATTGTGCATTTGTGTAATATAATTAAACTACCTTAAATTAGCCAACTCATTCATAACTGATCAAAGGTAGTAAGGCGACCAAGCGAAATGAATACTTCATAAAATAAAGAGCTTTGTTTCACAGATATGGACCATTGTGGGCAAATGAGTTTCAGAGAATTCTGGAATTGGCACTTTGAGATATCCTCATGGATGATAAGAAGTTTCGCTATTATTTGCAATGAAATCACTGCATCATTGTTTGGTGGTGTATCAACGGTTAGTTTGGTTTCATATTTCATGGACTCCGTGCTTCACACTATACTATTACATACCACACCAGGATGCAGATTACCTAATCAACAAACCATAAAGCTGTGATGTGATACACAAATGTTTTCATGTACATGTGATGGTTGTTTAAACCAGTTGGAATAATATTAACGCTCTTTCAGATGTTGGGCATTTTGAAAATAAATGTAATTTATACAGAGTAATGAACAACTTTATTAGAAGAAGCACTTAGTGACGATTATTATCAATGCAATTCTAAAATGAGGATTCAGTCATTGAACAGCCCAGTACCTCTCCCCCCTCCTGCGTTTTTCTGTAATTCCATCCATTAATGTCATATTTTATATTATTAATTACTCGATTTGGGCAATAATACTGGTCAATCATCTCCTTGATAACAATAACCAAAGCACCATGACAGGTGGTGAAGTGAGGAATTTTTCGATTTCGAATGCATGCAAGAGACTGGTATTCACATTCCTAATTTCTGCGTGGCTCACCGAACGTGCGAGAAGTGTATCCAAGAGCCTATCTTGGCTCATTGCCCTCATTGCAGCAAGATTCCTGGAGGACGTGAAAAAATCTTTCGAGGATCGAACACACTGGCCGATTTTGCCCAATGGATCTTAAACCCTATCGACGAGACGTGGAGCCAAGAAGATATCGAACGTTACGGACATTGTCATCGCCATGCCACGGTGATGGCTCACAATTTCTCGGGATACGATGGACAATTTCTGTTGAGATACTATACGGAACAAAGTACCGAACGTCCAAAAGTAACTTTGAACGGAGCCAAAATCATTTCCATGCAAGTGGGACAAGTACAGTTTAAAGATTCAATGAGTTACTT